>CAJUYG010001794.1:9653-30470 GCA_910591675.1 Galerucella calmariensis | reverse complement strand
TATTGTTTTTTTTGTGATTACTGAAGATTTAAGTTGAAAAACTATAGTATTGATTTTCAATTAATTAAGATTAAGATCATGATTTTTATAATTTTATTGTAAATTATTATTTTTATAAATCATTTGAAGTTACTATTCCAGAAATAATAAAATAACCATCCTGATGTTTGGAAAGTGCAAATACATTTTGCAACTTGAAATTGTTAGTAAAACATTGTATTGAGAAACTTTCATTCTATTTGTGGAATAAAGAAAAAATTCAAACATAACTAATATTATATTACAGTAAAAAGTCAGGTACATTCAAACTAAAAATAAACATTGCTTTCTATAACAATAAAATAAAATAAAAAGTCTCTGATATTTTCAAAATAATGCAGAACCATTAATTCTCGACAAAACCATTTATTCAGTATTACCTACATAAATGGAGGGGTGTTGTTTTATTCCATTTCTTGAGAGGTACTTTCTTCAAAAATCACCTGCCCACCTAGAAGCTGACTTTTTTGTTGAATTCATTCATTTAAATCATCGCATTTGTTGTTACCTGTGGCAAATAATTGTTCAAGGTTCTCAATTCATTAGCAACATCCTTCAAATTGGAATTGGAAGAAATATCGCCCAAGGAAGATTTTATTGTGTTTTTTATTTCCCTTAACTCTTCAATGGTTTCCCTGTATCCATTGTGAAAGTCCATTTCCTGTCTCTCATGAGGTGGTTCCATATTATCGTTCTGGGGCATAGTCTTTGATGTTGATGGGGTATTTGATGCTGTTGGTGTATTTGATGTTGATGGTACATCAACACTATTTTTGCAGGAATCTGCCAAAAGTGATACATTCACACCTACAGGTACACCACATTCTGGATTATTTAATTCCACAAAGTTTTCTCCTAATGAAGGAAAGGAAAGTTCTAATTCGCTCAGTTGTGTTACATCATCTAATCCACCCCCAGTGCGAGATAATGATGCTCTCATTGCAGCACCCTTTTTTTAAAGAATACTTTAGATCTGACCAAGTCTACAAACCAAAGTTCAAAAAAGTTATAAAAAATCTAAGTATTTGATATGTTGGTTTACTTTTTGCCATTTTTCAGTATGTTCCGTTCCATAGCCCAGAGCATTCAGATTATGGGCCAATTCGTCCCAATGTTTTTTAAACAGATCCGTTCCTCGAGGACCAACGAATTTACCTGTAGCCAGAAAGAGTGCTTCTCCATGGCCTCTAACAAAATCTGCCAGTGGGCCTCTCTTACTTTGAATAACATTATTTTTATGAAAATAATTAAATTACCCCAATCACCAAAAAATAAAAAATTGCTGATTATTTATGATTGGGTACTTCCCTTGTTCTTGAAAGGAAACCATAGAAATATAATTATATCTATGCATAAAATCCACAAAACACAAATTTCCATGCGAATGGAGGACGTCCTTAAGACATATTCCGACAATACCCGATCATTCTTCTGTCAGAGTAGGGCTTGTAATTTGGAATAGCTTGCAATGTTTATGTTATGATTTATATATATTATGGTCCTCAACATAGAATAAAAACACCAAAGTGAAGAAGGTTTCATACTGTTTGATAAATCTTGGAAATATGCCATCATAACATTCTCGGAAAATGAATTTACGCCGTTTTTTGACCTCCATTCCATACATTTTTGGTACGTAAGTTTGTACCGACCCTCAGATTTCGCTGGTAATAAATTGAATTTGGCTATTTCTGCGATTTCCGTGATATTGGGTGGAGTTAAATCCATCTCACTTTCACTCGACATTTCTTAATTGAATAAAACTTCACAAAAATACACAAACCAGTTATAAGGATAATAAAAAAAGTTTTTTGATAGTTTCTTGACAGTTCGTTCGCAAATCGCTAATGCGGCCTACTTAAGTTAGATGTTGTGACGGCTTATGTCATATTTTTGAATGAAATGGCGACGTCTATTGACAGTTGCTAAGATGTTGCTAGGGAAGCCGTGCGATTTACTTAACAGCCGTGCGTTTTTTTTACAGTGCGTAATAGATGTCATTACATTGATACCAACTGTGTGTTATTGACTGATTACAGGGGGGTCGTAGGTAAAAAAGATTACAATCAATCTTGCTTCAAAACTTGAAATGGAGTCAAGTAACCTTGAGAATTTCAATAATCGCAATGCTCTATGCGGAAAATTGATATAAAATTGCAAGTCAAGGTTGAAAAACGTCAAGATTTTAACGCACGTAGAAACCCTGGGTCCTTTAGCTTGAAATGAATCCTTAACAAGTCTAATAACCTAGAAATTTGGATAATTTGGTATTTTTGTGGTAGTTTTTTAAGAAGTTTTTAACTTGGATATAATTCTGTATGTAGAATTATTATGAATTGAAATACAAAGGCAAGTACCTAAATTAAAAATTCCATATATAATTTAAATTTATTGGTGTTTATTATTTAAGTTTCACTTTAAAAGACCGCCAAAATTTGTTTTATATTTTTGACCTTTTTAGGCGTAATTTAAATAATAATAGAAGACTTCTGAGGGATACAAGTGATCTACTTGCATTGCTAGAGCAAAGATTTAAAATGCTTTATAGAGTATCTCGAGATCTTGGTCATGAACACAAATTGGATCCCACATGAGGGAAGGTGAAAGAACCACATGCATTCCAAAATCTCTGAGGGTAAGTTTGTTTATGTTGAAAATTTATTTTTGTAGGAGATTCAGCTGATCTGACCTCCCAAAGTTTTCTCTCAAGATTGGTTAAAATTTCTATAATAGGAATGCAACCTCCAGTTAGTTCTTGCTCAATACGTCACGTCAATACGTCTTGCTTTGGCTTTTACTTTATTTTCCCACTTACTGAACACCTTAAAAACAATTTCGTATAAAAGTTCGTAATTAGAATTCAATTGACATACCTACCCAGATACTCAATATATAATAAAGTTATAGGAAACACGAATTTACTGCATTGCAGTAATTGTGATACCGTTAAATAAACAGTGCTCGACCTTAAAGCAGACTTAAAATTTGGAGTTATTGAAATATGAAACTCTATAATTTCACCAACCATTTCCTATAGTTAGGTAATACCCAAATCAGAAATTGGAATTGCTAAGTGAAATTTTCGTTCCACCACGCGCTAAGAATTACTTGAGAGTGACAATATTGGGTATTTTCTATCATGTTTAAGGCGGGATCCCACGGCGCTAGGAGTGCCACTCCACGAGCAAGAGTTGAGTTCCAAGGATACGCGGTCGGGCCGATCCTATGATTTTGGATTCAGTTCTCGACGCGCCGCAGTACTCTTTACTTTATGTTAGCAGTGTTGGCGATAACAAATTTTATTTAAGAAATTTAAAATAAAGATGGATCAACAAATTTGTGTCGCTTCTGCCGCAGCCTATTATTTTATGTTAGCGGTTTATAAAATTAAAAAAGAAGAACAAAGAAAAAAAAAGAAAAAAAGATGGTGGCGTGTGTCTTTATATAAAAATCGAGAAAGGTAAGCACATTAAAATTATTTGAAAGCTTGGAATAATAATAGTTAAAAAATAATAATCTATATTATTGCATAAATAATTTGATTTTAATTTTTTTTAGATATAATGCCACCAACTTGTTGGAAGATTTACGTAAAGAGCTATCAGAATATTTTGAGAATTTTTGTCGAATGTCAGCTTCTGATTTCGAATATTTATTAGGGAAAATAGGGCCTCTAATTACTAAAACTGATACCAATATGAGAAAGAGTATACCAGTACAAGAAAGGCTAGCGGTAACACTAAGATTTTTTGCCACTGCAGACAGTTTTAAGAGCCTATCATATTTGTTTAAATTTTCCCCTCAAACCGTTTCCCGATGTGTTACAGATGTTTGCAGAGCACTAATAAATGAATTAAAAGATAAAATAAAGGTAAAGAAATTTATTCATATTAAATTAAAGAAACAAAAAAGAACGCAATAAAAATTTACAATTTTTCATAAGTGTTGACATAACTTGTTTCACTGGTTACTTCTTGAGATACTTCTTGGGTTGCTAAAATAACTTGTTGGGATATTACGTTGGACACTGCTGTCTCAAAAGGTGATGGTAAAGGGGAATTTGTTGTTCCAGAATATTGGCTGGAAAAGTGTGAAGATGCAGATGATCCAGGTCTGCTTAAAATATTGTTAGGTTCATTATTAGGATAAGGGCATTGACGGGAATTGGAAGGAAGGTTTTGAAGATTTGTATGGGGGGAATTATGGTTATATTTAAAGCGATAAATTAGTAGGTCAATCTCTAACATCACCAATTCTCTGGTGACTGGATCTAGATCTCTCAATTTAGTCGCCAAAAGTTCAGCATATAAGGAACACTGATCTGGGGGAGGTTTTTGTGCAATATTTTTAAAAACATTATAAGCCTCATTCATTTTTTTGTCCAAATCTGTTTCGACTTGAAATTTTCTTTTTGTACCCTTCGTTTCAGAAGTTTTTGATGGAATTTCATGCCCAATATCTTGAGTAACGTTCTCTTCTTCGTTCCCAATATCTTGAGTACCGCTTTCTTCTTTTCCGTCAATGCTTTCCCTTCCTTCTTCTTCTTGTAATACCTAAAATAATAGGAATAAATGTTGGATATTATGCCGACAAAAAGTTATAATTATTCTAAATTTAAATACATCTACATTTTAATGTTGATATTCTAAAATTATATCGTTTGGTTTCAGTTGCCGAAATCTTCAAATGAATGGCGTAAGATTTCCGAAGAATTTAAAAACAAATGGAACTTTCCCAAATGTTTGGGAGCCTTAGATGGAAAGCACATAATCATTCAGGCACCGCTTCAGAGTGGAACTGAATTTTACAATCATAAAGGTACTTTTAGTATAGTACTTATGGCTGTAGTTAATGCTAACTATGAATTTATATACGTCGACATCGGATGTCAAGGTCGTATTAGTGATGGTGGTGTGTTTAGACACATCTTTTTATAAAAAATTAAGTAAAGATCAATTAATGCTTCCTGAAAGCGAATCATCGGCCAACGAAGAAGTACCTTTACCTTATGTGTTTGTAGCAGATGAGGCGTTTGCTTTAACAACTCGTATGCTAAAGCCATATCCAGGAATTTACAACAAAGGTACCCAAGAAAGAATTTTTAATTATCGACTGTCCCGCGCACGCCGAGTTGTTGAAAATGTTTTTGGCATACTTTCCTCGGTATTTAGAATTTTTAGAAAGCCAATCTTGCTTGAACCTAGCCGGGTGACTGAAATTACAATGACATGTGTTTTACTGCACAACTTTTTACGCGAAAGTCGAACATCAAAATCAAGGTATATGCCACCTGAGTGCATCGATTCTGAAGTTGAGAGTTTCTTAACTCCCGGCACTTGGAGAAATGACCCAAACATGACATCGTTTTTGCCGTTAAAAAAAGTTGCAAGGAAGCCAATGGAGGATGCAAAAATAATAAGAAATTCTTACGCAAAATATTTTGCAACAAGAGGAGCTGTACCTTGGCAGAACAATGTATAAGAAGTTTAATTTAAAATGTTAAAATTCTGTTTTTTATGTAATAAAATTTATTTTTAAAACAAAATTTGTTTTGTTCTAGCGGTTATTATAACTTTTTTATGTTCAGCGTAGTAACTTAAATGTTTTACTACAATTTTTTTTCTATGCAACCTACCTTTAAAAAATAAAATCGACTTACCTCCGAATTTGTAGTTGGATTTGGTGCGTAAATCCCTTTTAAAAAGCGATACATGAAATTAAAGGCAAACCACTCCGGTTTAACTACTTCATTCGTGCCACTTCCTGTTCTTGTGGATGCTTTAACCTTTTGCAATAATTTCCTAAAAGTTCCCATTAATGTGTCCTTTTTCTTTTTTAATTCTACTATGGAGTATTTAATACTCATTTCATTTTCAATTCTTTTCCATGCATCATGAATTAAATTTCTATTTTTATGATTTGGATCTCTAGGGTTCCAAATAATTGGTTCAGCTTCGTACAAACTTGAAAATTCTAACACCAATTCATTAGACCACTCCATTTTGTGAAAATCCTCGAGACACTGATACACACTGAAACAATGACGTTCTTGCCCGCGCCGTTGGAGTGGTGTAAATTGGACGCATGCCCGCTTTAAAATTCCTTTGAACCGTGTTGGTTTACCGACAAACGACGGGACTCTCCGCTCCGACGGAAGATCGTCCGTTCCACCCTATCCAACGGCGCGTAAAGGTTGATTCTCACTATACGTTCCATTTCCGTTCCGTAACCATTACATCGACGTTCCAGTAAATTCGGTCGTATGCACACTTTTCCGTCCGTAGAAGTCAGTTACTGATGTAACTTAGTGTGTGATTATGTTGATATAGAAATTAGCTTAAAATGTGGTCTGAAGAAAACTTAATTATAGCGGCTATATAAAGAAAAAAAATACCAAATTTAGGGAATCATTATCAGCGAAACATAAACTGTGCGTCTGTTTAAGGTAAGTAGTTTATTTGAGAGAGTTTATATGAGAACTTAATTGTTGTCACAATGTCCATCATTATACGAAAATGTTGCTAGGTATGATGCAGCTGTGGAAACTGAAGAAGCAGGAGAGGGCGACGGCGAACTCACATATCTAAGTTGATTAGAAGGAACGACATTTGGGAAAGCATAATTGCTGTTATTAGGATATTGCTGTTTGGAATGTTCTTGTGGCCGATCCTGCGTTTGTAAAAGCTGTTCTAATTCCAGTTCTTGCACTAAAGTAAATATTCTACTTTCAGCGATATCTCGATAATATGGCGTGAATCGCTTAATTTTTTCAGAAATACTTTCACAAAAGAAATCTGTTGGATCTTTTGCTGCAGAGCGACTAGCTTCTTCTCCTTGTTGCTTCTCAATAAGGTAATTCATTAATTGTGAAGAAGCAGGTTCATCTTTTTTTAGTTTCGATAATTGTTTTACATTTGAAGAAAATCGCTGCTTTTTTAGAGTAGGTGTAAATTCGGTAGCAGTAGCAGGTATCCTTGCAGCTTCTGATGTGTTTCCATCACTTTCAGTAACCCTGGTATTTTCTTGGGTCTCAGTAACAGCGGAATTCTCTTGTGTCTCAGATTCATCTTCCTCTATATCATTAGTGTCGTTAAGATTGCCAATTGTTTCCCTTTGGCGCACAAATGGTTCTAAAAAAGACATTTGCTCTTCATATCGCCACTTCCTTACTGGCTTATTGGCTTGTCCCGATTTCGTTACATGATTTTTTTTATTTTTTCGCCACTGGTCCCTTAGCTGATTCCATCTACTTTTGCATGTTGAACCTGTAATGAAAAAAATATGAAATAGGTATAGGAATAATTGCCAATTTGATATATATGTAAATGTCTATTTTAACAAACGTTGAACATTTCTTCGTATAGAAATCAGACCTACAAAAAACAGGTACAATAAAAATCTGCATTTATCCTTTTTCTTTCCAGGTTTTTGGCAACAGGTGATTCTTTCCGCACAATAGCTTTTAGCTACAGACTGGGTCATTCAACAGTATGTGCTATTGTCAAAGAAGTTTGTGATGCAATTATTGACAAAATGTTAGGAAAGACAATGCCGCCACCCACAGAGGAAGACTGGAGAAGAATTGCCAAAGATTTTGAAAACATTTGGAATTTTCCTAATTGCTTGGGAGCTCTAGACGGGAAACATGTGGTGATAACAGCTCCAGCTAATTCTGGCTCTCAATTTTTTAATTGCGCAATGCGCAATATAATTTCATTATTGTTGACGTAGGATCATATGGAAAAAATAGCGATGGCGGCATTTTTGCTCATTCAAATTTAGGAAAAGCTTTACAAAGAAGTGCCTTAAATATTCCTAATCCAACAGTACTTCCGGGTACCAACCAGGAGGCGCCTTTTGTTATAGTGGGTGATGAGGCTTTTCCCCTAAAAGCAAATTTATTAAGACCCTTTTCTTCAAATCAACAACGAGACGACATAACAAAAAAATTTTTTAATTATAGACTATCACGTGCTCGAAGATGTTCTGAAAATTCATTCGGTATTCTAAGTCAAAAGTTTCAATTTTATAATCGGAGATTAAAATCCTCGCCAGAATATGCAGATAAGATTGTCCTAACAACTTGTATATTGCATAATTTTATCAAAGATTTTACCATTCGTTCAGAAAATTTTATCACAGATACAAACTCTGCCCACGGAACTTTACCGCAACAAGGAGGAAATGCTACAGCTACTGCATTTCAAGTTAGAGATATTTACAAAGATTATTTCAATTCTCCAATAGGAGCTGTTGACTGGCAAATGGATGCAGTTTAAAAAGTTTAGCCTGTATTATTATAACATATTAATTTTATAGGTACTTTTTTGTATCACAATATTCCTCGAATGAAATAAATAAATATTTATATATGTCTAAATACTTTTGTACTTACCCAATGCAACATTTAGTTCTTTTGCTATTGCTGACCAGATCTTGTCTTTACAGTTATTGTCACTATATTTACTATTTTCAAAATCATAAAGGGCCGTATTTTGCCTAACAAGTTCAATCAGCTTCTCGTCACTCATATTTAAATCACTCCTTTATAATAAATTGTATCGAACTGGCACGCATTTATGTTCACACTACCTGCACGTTTCAGCCTGTCCGGTAAAAATACGTTTCGAATGATATTCAACGTTAATGCTTGAAAAGGAATGTATATGGAACGGAAGATGTGTATACACACACTTACTTTACATTTAATAATATTTTATGTAAAAGGAAAGGAAGTCTTACGGAACGGAAATGGAACGTATAGTGAGAATCAACCTTAAATCGGCAAGTTTAGCTCGTGGAGTGGCACTCCTAGCGCCGTGGGATCCCGCCTTTAGACGTTTCTTAGCGCATGGTGAAACGTAAATTCTATTTTGTCATTCCAAAATCTGATTTAGGTATTACCTAACTTTAGGAAATGGTTGGTGAAATTGGGCATTTAACGTAGACAGATCACCGATTGTGACATATAAATATGAAACATGGAATAAAGTCGTGATAGTGCACTGCAGTAATCGCGCACAAATAAGGACAAGCACTAATCTTAATATTTCCCTTATTCAAAACATCGAATGCTCATGCGTATATGTCACTATAAGGACAGCAATATTACTGCTTGACCTCATAGAAGTTCCAATAACTCTCTAGTCACAAATTAAGAATAAAGTTTCTACTTTATTAAGAGGGATAATAACTTCAGCAGTAGAAAATAAACAAATTTACCCTTTTCCATTGGGCTACAGTTCACGTTGGTCCAAATTTTTGTTTATTTAGCTCAAGGCAAAGATCTGAAAAATCTCCTTCGTCATAAGTTTTTTTTTAAGTTAATGTACATCTCAAACTGCTCTACTGTAGTGACTATAAAGAAAAATAAAAATACATTTACAAAAATAGACATATATATATATATATATTCGTTTTTGGCTTATTGGTTAGCCCGCTATATGAATGGGGCGGTCGTCCACCCGGCACTTTCTCTCTGTATTTCCGTGTAGACTTTTTGGAATACTCTTTTACCACATTCTTAACAAAATATGATTTAGAGGGGTAATGCTTTTTTCAATTGAGATTTTATATAACAATAATACTTATGTCAGCCCGTAACAAGTCTATTCGTGATCGTGATCTTAGTAAGCCCACCAACGTTGCCGGATTGCTGCCAATAAGGGCTTACCAGCTACCGTCCTCCTTCTCTCCATTTGACGTGTTACTCTCGTTGCAGCATATTGTCATTTTGTATTGTTACACTTGCGAGTTCTATAATACAATAAAATGTTTTCTAGAGGAAAGCTTTGTGTTAGTTTGGTGCAAAGATCAAGTTTAGAAAAAGAATATAATGAGGTAAGTGTGTTAATTATTTTGTATGAATATTCGGATATTTTATTAAAAAGAAGACAAAATTTGCTATATTGTTAAGTGGTAATGTTCTTAAAGCAACACGTAGATCTGGTTATTTTTGCAAAATATAAACATGATCATTTTAATAACCCTACCTTTTTCACGGTACTTTTTACCCTAATCACCATATTTAAAACAAATACCCGGAAATGTTTAGAATATATGAAAATATGTGTGTACTTCTATTGGGTATTCTATTATAAAGTAACTGTTTTATTATATTTCATATTTTTTTATTTCTTAGTATGTTTCAATCCCTAATTAATAATGCCCGGAAAACAGTTAAATAGTGAAGATTATTCGAAAAAATTCAAAACAGGCCTTCTTAGTGAGAGTTGAAAACATTTTGGAACATTATTCATCATTATTTTAATCACTAGTACAAGCTGTTGAGCACATACATACTCTTTTAGGTTAATGACGGAAACGATAATACCCAAGAAAGAGATGTTTATTACGATCAAGAGGCTAACCCTGGTTTCATAGAAGTTCCATTGGAATTGCTTGTACAAAAAAATACAGGTGTAGCTGAAGATTTGACTTCTTTTTGCTCAGATCCAACAGCAGGGAGCATCGCATCAGATGTCTTATCACCTTTGCGAAAGGTACATAGTTATAATGCAAGGTTATAGGTCTATTAAAAACCCGACGTGTACTTTTCAATTGAAGCATTGGTCTTGGTTTTTCTTTTGTTACGTTCCTCGTGAAGGGAAGTACCTTAATTAGATTGTGAAAGACATCGTAGTTTGAAGTTTTTGCATTTTTTATAGTTATGTTTATTGTCAACATAATTTTTTAATTTGTATTCTGATTTCTATTTCCCGAATTTAATTATAATTAAGAAGTTAAATGCCTCAAAGTATGTATGTAAAATATTCTTTCCTTCTCCTTTTTCAGACTCCATCCCCAACAATTGTGATAAAGGATATCAATTTAAAAAAATCATTAGTCTATACAAAATATATGTGAAGGAGGGGGTATTTCAAA
This sequence comes from Galerucella calmariensis, assembly GCA_910591675.1. Classification (NCBI taxonomy): domain Eukaryota; kingdom Metazoa; phylum Arthropoda; class Insecta; order Coleoptera; family Chrysomelidae; genus Galerucella; species Galerucella calmariensis. Next base: position 19,547 of record CAJUYG010001794.1, on the reverse strand, counting down.
ATAATTATCATACAATAAGTATGGCACTTTAACCGATGAAGGTGAAAGAGATCTTTTAGATGATGATGGTCCAAAAACATTCACGGATTTACAAAATGTCGAAGTAGGATTATTGGTTACATATAGCTTTTTCTTGCTATATACTCAATTCACTTTTAAGATATCAACAATATAATTATTAAATAATGAACATTATAAAAACACCAAGTGGAGCAAATAATATGTTCTAATGTTGTTAAGTTGTTAACGGTTTTTATTAACTTATTTTACTATCATATGATATATGATTAATGTATAATAAGTTATTACTTTTTTTAAGACTTTCTCCAAAAATATAGTTACAAAAGATCTTAGTTCTGGAAATTCAGATAATCTACCGGTGTCAAATATATTGTGTGAAACCGAAATCTATCATTCAGAATTCTTTTGTCACACATCTGAAGAAAATAATATCTCATACAATAAAAATGTTACTATGAGTCGAAAAGAGCAAGAAAAACCGATATATATAAAAAATATTTTGGATGATAAAATGAAAAGATACAAGGATCTGGAAAAAGTTATCGTGGTAAGATATTAAGCTTCGTTCATAGGTTTATTCTTGGAATAATCATGATCCCAGATAACTATATTTGGATATCAAACATATAGTTAATAATTAAAACAGCAAAAATAATTTTTTAGAGCAATGTATTTTCAAACGATGAAATAAAACAATTTGATGTGTTTGAACCTTCATTATATTTGAACTAACGTTCAATTTACAATTCGCGACGCGTTTCGCTAACACAATAGGTTTATCAAACGAGAGGAGCTATAATGAAATTTTTTCAATTTATACAGACAACAAAAAATTAGATTCAAATCATTTATTAGCAAAACAACACAGTTTCGACTGAAATTTTGAAATTTGGCATGTGGAACCCAAATCCTTTAAATTGAATGTTTTAGAAGCTCTTGAGATAAATAGAATCAAATATTCAGGTAATCTTTTTAACGACCAAATAGACATCAACCATTCTCATTTATTAAACATTTTTACCTAGAAGATAGTTCAGGTATGATTGTTGTGAATGAATTTCCAGGTATCTACACTTGTTAATTGCTTTTGTTAATATTTAGGTACTTTTTGTATTTTATTTCCGTGTGAACATATTATAATACTTTTTTCAATATTCTTATAATTTCCTATTACTGCACTGTTTAAATTAAAAATGTTTCATCATACCTCCACTCGTTTGATAAAGCCACTGTGTTAGCGGTACGCGTCATGAATTGTGAATTGAACATTACTTTAAATATAATGAAGTTAGTTAAACAAATTAAATTGTTTTATTTCATCGTTCAGTATGGATCATCAAGTAAAAGCCCCATCTATTCAATATATTTTTATTTGTTATTCTACTTGTGCTATTGTATTTGCTAATATTGTTGAAATAGTTTTCTGGGTATTATACTTAAGTTGTTGAATATATTCAACAAACTCCTATAATTATGTCCCAAATTCTTGATTTGCATCAGGTTGTTCAGAGAAGGTACATTTTTCATCATAACATTTATTATCCTGTATTTAGAGTGGCTAATGGACTATGTCTGTGGCCATTTTTCTCACACACACAGTTTAGTTTAGATAGCAAATAATGGTAATATTTTTTTTCACCAACATTGTAACAAGATAATATTACTTTGCTTGATGAGCCAAATTATAACAGATTTTCAGACATAAGCCTATAGAAAGTTTTCCAAAATAACTCCAATTTGTTAAAAATAAGTATGCTGTTCGGTTGTGAACACAGAATTCTTTAATTTTGGAAAAGTTGCTCAAGCAATATTGTTGAACACTTCTTATCATATTTTTCCATATTATCTTCTAGGAAAAGTCAACTTTAAATTTAGAAATAATTGACAACTGTAGACGCTGGACGAAAAAAAATTGTTGTCCGTATTGCCATATTGAGGTGACACATTTTCCAAGACATTTGCAGCGTAATCATGAGCATGAAGAAGTTGTGAAGGAATATTTAAGGTTAACTAAAAATGATCCTAAGCGAAAAATTTTATTAGATAGCCTTCGCAGACAGGGAAATTATACGCTCAACAGTCAAATTAACAAAATGCGGCCAGTAAGGCGACCAAGGGCTGAAGACACCAAGGAAAATTACTTGCCCTGTAATTTCTGCCTAGGATTTTTCAAAAAACCATTCCTAAGAAGGCACAAGAAAAAATGCAAATTGAATGATAACCCGACAAAATTGAGGGAAAATCACTTATCAGAATCACAGGCTTTCTATCTTTGTGCAGGCCAATATAAAGAATTTTATGACGGTCTTAGGCTAATAGCTGAAGTTCTGAATAAAATGCGAGTGGATGAAATATCTCAAACAGTTATAGGAGATACCTTGATATGTAGCTATGGGGAGAGTCAGCTAAAAAGACACAAAAGAGTACAACTGGCTACAATGGTCTCTAATAAAATGAGGGAATTAGGAAGGCTCCTTATTGTTTTAAGACAATCAACCGGTATTAACAACTTAATTGATGCCCTTAAGTCTGAATTTTTTGATAACATTATAACTGCTACCAAAATTATCAGTGGATACAATAATGGAGAGAAAACTTTCAAATCTCCTAGCTTGGCACTTCATTTGGGCACAAGATTAACTCAAGTATGCGATGTAGCAACTAATCTAATTGTGAAAAAAAGTAAATTTATACATTATGAAAATCCAGAAGATACACTTAAAAATATCAAACGTCTAAAACAATTATTATCGAACAATTTCAACTCGGAAATATCCAGCCTTGCCCTAAAAGATCTGAATGAAAAACAATGGCAAAAACCAAAAATGTTTCCTCTTACCTCCGAACTTCAATTATTCCAAAAATATGTAATGGATGAAGCAAACAAAGCAGTTAAGCATATTAAAGCAAATGAACAACTAGATTTATATTACCGAAAACTAACAGAGTGTGTGATGGCTTTGACTTTATTAATTAATAGGAAACGTATAGGAGAGGTGCAGTTTTTAAAAGTTAAAAATTACCAAAATAATGTAGAATCTAACCTCACAGAAGAGTTTTTGGAATCTCTTACGGAAAGAGAAAATATATTAACACAATTTAAGAGGGTTGTAACTGGAGGAAAAGGTAGCAGGCCAGTAGCCATCTTATTTCCAAAAAAAATTCAAAGTTTTATTGAGGTCACATTAGCCACAAGATCAAAATGTGTACCTGATTCAAATGATTATCTATTTGCTAATCCAAAGACTACAAACCGCTGGCTCAGCGGATATCACGTTTTAAAAAAGTTAGCTAACCTCTCTGGTGTTACAAATCAAGAATTATTCACTTCAACAATACTTCGAAAACAGATAGCTATTGTTCTGCAAGTAATGAATGTTTCTGAAACCGAGATGGAACAGTTTGCCAAATTTATGGGTCATACAAAGAAAACCCATGAGGAATATTATCGGTAAGTAGGAAAGTATGTTCCTATTAAATAGTGTAAGTTCCTTATGCTTAGTACTTATAAGTACTCATACTATATTTTTCACTTACCTTATAGTACATACGCAACCTAAGAGTAAAAGTATTTTATATCATGTAGGTTACCTGACGACATATACCAAACGGCCAAGGTGTCTAAAATACTAATTGCCATTAATAAAGGTAAAGGGAACCAATATCAAGGAAAATCTCTGGATGGAATTGATCTTAGTGACATAGAATCAGATGACTCGGATCATGAATTGACAAATAAATTGCAAGCCAAAAATCATTCAGGTCATAAGGCTGATAATTTACCAAGTTGCAACAAAAAGCCAAATATACTAACGAAACTAGAGAGATCCAAAAAAACTGGAACAAAAGAAGAAAGTATTGTAGAGAAGAGAACGAAGTCCAGAAAAAATGAGAGCGACGAAGAAAAAGAAAGTAGCTCAGACTCTAGTTCTAGTATAGGTATTATTTTTTTTTGTTTGGTTAAGGTTCTTTTTTTATAAATTTTTTGTTATACCTCAAACATTTTATGTAGCTATTACCTTACACTACTGCAATTTTAACGAGTAAGCATTACGAGAACTATTTGAAAATATTATTGATAACTGTTGAAAAATTACAGCAATCGCAAAATTATGTAATCACTGATAAATACATGTTTTTTCAAGATTTATACACACGTCCTAGGTCGAAGAAGAAAAAGACTGCCCAAAGACAATCTTGGACTAAGGATCAGACTAGATTTGTACGAGAATTTTTTAGGAAGCACATTGATAATAAAATCGCTCCTAAGAAACATGAAGTGGAAGTATTTAAAAAAAAGTACCCATCCCTATTTAAAGATAGAAATTGGGTGGTCATCAAAGCATACGTTTATAATTGTTACAGAAAAAAATAAGTACATTATATTTCAGTATTTTTATTCTAAAAATATCCTGTTGCCAACGTTTTTCCTTGTTTGAGTTAACATATTTTGTTTTCCTAATCATATTTTATTCAATATGATAATAGTGTTTAGTTCAACATTATTTTTAAACAATATTTCAATTCAGTTTTATACTTATTTCTTGTCATTAAATAATTACCCTCGCTATCAGAATTTTTTTTAAATGGTATTTACCTTCTTGTTCCTTTTGAAACATCCTTAAAGAAAACATAACAATAGAAGAAACTAATTCCCCAATTCCCATTCCTATATCTATTCACAAATTATAAGAAAACAGCAGAATAATTTATGGTCACTTCCAGTGTTGCCAGATTGTGGGCCAACCAACGTGCTATACTTAAGTATCTCAAAATATATGCGGGCTCACAAAAATGCTATTCAATTCGGCTGTATAACATTGGACGTGAACGCCCCCTACTACTATTTTGTAGAACTAAATGGTATATAAGCTATGTGTACAAGGTATAATTGTCGGCCCTACCTAAATTTTGGCAAAAATCATTTCACCTATAAATATTTCAAAATAAGTATGTATACACAGGGATACTTTGGTAAGCCCGACGTTCTTCGTGGCTTACCAAAGTACTATTCGTCCATGTTACTGGCTAACTAATAACCGTTTACATTTCTATATATATATATATATATATATATATATATATATATATATATATATATATTTATTTCAAAACAAGAAAATAACATTTTGTCTTTATAAATTCTGCTCTCCCGGACTGCAACTGCTAGATTGTTGATTGAATCAGCAACTGCCATAATAGATTTGGCAATATCTTGCAGCCCATTGTTTGTTGATTGAATGTGTTCATCCAAAAGTACTTAAATGTACAGAGTAATAATTTACTTATTAATTAATAATTTATCTATTAATAAACTTAACTAAAAAATATTACACTAAAAGAAACCCTGCTCCAAACAATATAAATTGGAATAAAATTATAGAGATTTGAAAAAAAAGCATTTTTTCCATACTCTCTTATCTATACTTACACCTAGCTGATTTTGTATGGCATGAATCGCCTTTCTTTGCTTTCTTTTTTTCATCTCTACCCTCACATTCAAGGTCTAGATGATCTGCTTGAGCTTCTGTTTCAAAAGCTTCTTCGGCTTCAGGGTCTAAGTCTTGGGTTTGGGGAGAACTGCTGCTTCCAGGAACATCTTGAAAAAGGTTTCCCTCCAAGTCCACTACATATGATTCTAGAATATAAAAAATTTGTGATACTCAAAACAAATCAAATTTTTTGCTACAAGTTGATTAAAAACTAAAATTGCTACAATTTAGTTTCTACTTATGTTTTTTCGCTATTTGAAATTTATTCCTGGTATTCTTACCAATATTTCACTCTGCAAGTCCCAGCTCGGGTACATTTGAAATGCCCGTGCTAGCATCAGGCCCATTACCTCGGCACATTCCTTTTCACTATCCTTTATAATTTTGTTGGAACGAATGTTGGCTTTTATGTGTGATTTCCACTCAATAAATGCCTGTAAAATACATGTTTTTTGATGCTAATAACTCATTAGTTCATTACCAGTATTCTTCATAAATTAATTATGAAGAAAACTATGTTGGACAGTTTGGACAATTTAAAAGTTGTTACTCGCCTTTTTCCACCCTTCTCCATTTTTCTGGACACCTCCAATAGAGTTTAGGACTTGGGAAACTTGTTCCCAAGCCTCCCTTTTCATATCAGGTGTGCCTTTGCCCCACCTAATTACATCTGAATTTTTAATTAAATTTACTAATTCTTTGTATTGGCCGACTATAGCTTTTTTGGAGGCATCGGAAAAAGTAAAATAGAAATCAGCTTACAAACCTACCCAATACACAATATTATGCTAAATGTGATAAACTGCTCCCTTTTTTCTAGCTATTTTAATACCTACCTTGTTGAGATTACTTACTTTTGTGGATAAAGCTTGCTGACAAATCACTGCATAAAACAAAGCACACAGCACACTGTGAAAACACTGAAAACAAACGTGGCCAGGCTAAAGTTAGGTTAATGGATTAATTTTCTCTTCGTTTTTTCGATGAATCATGAAATATCCAATGTTGCCAGCAGTAAACTTGAAATAAATTTCAATCAATTGTGGTTACTGCATACCATTTGATTTCAAGATTGAAATCAAGTCAAGGGTAGTTACAGCATAGGTCTGGTTTTTTCTGTTGGTACGGTTACAATATTATCCAAATTTTCTTACACTGCCTCCGGTCTAAACAATTTTGATTGAGACATAAATATATTACTGCACTGGTCATTTTCGCAGTTGAGGGTATGTTTGTAAGCTGATATAGTGGTTTGAAAGTCTAATGTTTTGAAAATTCCTACAAACTGTGTACTTCAAGGGTGTTTATCTAGAGCACCAAAACTTATGAGTTGTCCATATGAATTCTCAAGGGGATCTTGGCTTAAACGCTTGGGCAATAGATAATTAAACTCGTTTTGTTTTAATACACCCCAGATTGCCCGAATGTTATTGATATTGAATGCCCAATTCTCAAGACTCGGGGGGATTTGAATGTCCCTGGCTGATCTTTCGATAAATTTCATCGTGGTCAGCAGTGGCAAAGCTTCTTCATTCCAGAAGCGATAGTGATGATGTCTCACTTAAGCCACACCGTAGAATCTTGCCCTGGTCATGATGTTTGCTCGACCCATTAAAAGAGCCAAAAAAACGTCAAAGAATGCTGGCAATTCTGCTGTGTCCTCTATTCTATCGCCAATGACCTTTTGTAAATCATTAAATAAATTACATATATATATATATATATATATATATATATATATATATATATATATATATATATATATAAATGCTTATATCAACATATGCACAATATGTGAATATAAACAATAGACATGTCAATCGAAATAAATTGCAGTTTTTTCCTTACAGTATGTTACATGGAGTAATTTTCAAAAATTGATCAAACTTTTTCACTATCTCTACTAATATTATTACTTATTTTGAATTAATTATTGTAAGTCTTATGCTTAAGTGGCTTAGGGCCATCTATAAAAAATCTTACCAATGCAGCTCACTAACTGCTAACTACTAAAAGTAGCTGCAACGCGTTGGCTAAATATTTGAACAGCATTCCTAACCTTCATTTTTTAATTTTGTTTTTATTCACATGTTCCTCATTGATGTGGGGCAAAACTCTCGAACCATCAGAGGCAAGACTATCGTATTCGTATAATTTTTGAATATGCTCCCATTTAGCAGTCTTCTTCACATTTCTTCTAACATACATGAGATCCTTGTTTATTAGATTATTTCTCATACCTCTTATCAAATGAGGAGGATCAAAAATTGGGTATACTCCCCAATCACTTATTCCAAATGATCCTTCCCTATAGTTAAGTATTCTATTCCTAAGATATTTTTCTCTCGTTTCTTTTATTAAACCATGTATGTCAGCTGCGTTATTCTGATCACAAATAACTGTTACAGGCTTCAAATTTATTCTCAAAATTTCAGTAATCACCTGCCGCAACAAATGTTTAACTTGGGGTGTTTTTGCACCACCTCTACCTGCTAGAAAAGATATGGGTGCTTTCCATGGCTTTTTGATTCCTCTTTCCATAAACACCAAAGCATGTACTGCCAAATGACTCTCCCGTATGCCAACATCCATATCTTCAAATCCTTCTATAAGACCAAGGTGTTCATTATAATGTAAGCCAGGCATAATTGCCATCTCATCAAACAGTATAGCAACATATCATTTGATAATTCTTGCAGTGAATTGAAAATAGTTTTGTGAATGCCTGGAGCACTAACAAATTTTTCGAGCAGTCCTGATAATGTTGTCTTGCTTAGCAATACAAAGAATGTCGCAAGAAAATTGTATGATTTGGGACTCTTTTCAAACAGGGACAGTGACAAAAGTTTTTCTTCCAAAATGAACATTCGTAAGTTTTTGTACATTCCTGACTCCCTCAATTGACAGTTGATCAGTACAGCTGCCATATAATTCAACTGTTCAAAATTTTCTTCCAAATTGTGAAATTGTGTTTTTTTTTTCAATTCCTCAGCTTCAAACAATCTTCCTTTCACAGGTTTTCGCCTGGATTTTACTTGATTGTACTTTTTGTAGATATATTCCACAACAGAGTACATTTTTCCCTTTCTAGGTGTCATTATATTTCTACTCATCCCAACTTCTCGAATGATTCTGAATGGGAAAAGCAAAAAACAATGCTTACTGCATGAAAAAAAAAACATATGAATTATTACTAGTTACTCATGGTTACATAATATGGCTAAGCTTAACAATTTAACATAAGTGAGTTCTCATCAGAGCAAAAAAAGATCAATGATGTTGATTAAACTAATAATGAGAGGGTCAGTGATAATGTGGTCAAATAATGTAAAATATTTTGTGTTGTTCAAATACATTCATTGGAAATATTGTTCAACCAAAAAAAAAAAATAAAATAAGAAACACTACAAACAATTACTTAATAGTTGGGAATACATGTAATTATGCATGATTCCGTCATGGATCATATTTAGTGTGTCAATTACAAGTTGGTTTTAAATGTAGTATCCCTCCAAATAGTTTCTTTGAAATAATAAATTTTAATTATTGATACATCTTATTTTATATACTGTGGATACAGTTTACTCCAAAAAAATAGGCAATTTTCAATGAAATTGTATAAAATAAACACCACTTCATTCCATAACTACAACAATCTAAATTTTATATTATTGAAGAGGCGCATTGCAATCATTTAAGTTTCAAATACAAAAGTTATATAACTTTTCACAGCCTTTCAGTCAAAGGTCAATATACACCATGTCCAATTTTTCAAAAGGTTATTTTAAATAAAGCCCCCTATATATTATTGTATTTCCAAATACCTTTTCTTATTTCAAAATTATATAATCATAGTATGAAAAATGGTTTAGTGCATCAACATTTGTCTAATGAGGGTCTTTAATAAGTATTTGTGCCTTGAATAGTTTTGTAGCATGCATAATAATTAATAATTCTTTATTATAGTATAGTATATTGTACATAGGAATCAGAGAAAAGAAGAAGAACTAAAAAATACAATAAAATATAGGGCGTTTCATTAACTTTCTGTAAAAAACAACAACACTACTCTGGCTAATGCTTCGACACAACCAAAGCCCAGCTTGTTTTAACCTACACAGTGAAAATAATAGAGATCTGCCCCGATCAATTAAAATCAAAGACAAAAAATAATTCAAACTGTTGAAACCAATACAAAATGAACGAAGGAACAGTTAAAAAACCAAAATTAATCTGAATAACAGCTTAAACTACTAAAAACAGTCATAAAATCCAGTAAATTAAAAACAATAAAAACATGCTCATAAAAGCAAAATATTTTTCATTTGAAAATTAGTTCTGTTCATTTTTTTCCTTGAACGTGGTTTTCTGATAAACAACC
>CAJUYG010001793.1:6333-51797 GCA_910591675.1 Galerucella calmariensis | reverse complement strand
TTTTTTTTTTAAATGCCTATTATTTAATTTTTTCGACCCTCGTAACGTTTGTCAGCGAATTTTGAACATAAATCATAAAAGACTATTACATTATCAGCCTTTGTGCGAAATTTAAACGAGGGACATCGATATATGGCTTGGCAGTAATGAAAAGAAAGTTGTTATTTTTTTTAAATTTCCTAATATTCAATTTTTTCAACCCTCGTAACGTTTGTCAGCGAATTTTGAACATGAAATATGAAAGGCTATTACATTATCAACCTCTGTGCGAAATTTAAACGAGGGACATCGATATATGGCTTTGCAGTAATAAAAAGAAAGTTGTAATTTTTTTTTAAATTTCTTAATATTCAATTTTTTCAACCCTCGTAACGTTTGTCAGCGATTTTTGGATATGGAATATAAAAGTCTATTACATTATCAACCTCTGTGCGAAATTTAAACGAGGGACATCGTTATATGGCTTTGCAGTAATACAAAGAAATTTGTAATTTTTTTTAAAATGCCTTAATATTCAATTTTTTCGACCCTCGTAACGTTTGTTAGCGAATTTTGAACATGAAATATAAAAGATTATTACATTATCAACATCTGTGCGAAATTTAAACGAGGGACATCGATATATGGCTTTGCAGTATTTAAAAGAAAATTTTAATTTTTTTTTAATGGCTTAATATTCTATTTTTTTCCCTCGTAACGTTTGTCAGCGAATTTTGAATGTGGAATATCAAAGAATATAATATATTATTAGGTTTATTTCAGTTCTCTTCCAACCAAATTCTAAGACTATATTTCAACTTCCCCCCGTATATGAGACTGGCCGCGCCATAAGGCGACCACGATAAACGGACAGTTTGGTGCGCTGTTGCCAGTTCAGACGTTTGTCGCAAATATACGTTTGGAGCTAGGAGCTAGCTTGTCACTCGTAAGTTGAGCAGTGTTCCATAGAAGTATTTCTTTAATTGAAAAACGATAAAAGCAAACAGGCTTTATTTCTTTTTAAAGACGACTTACAATTTTATTAGATGACACTTTTTTATATATCAGAATTTACTTATATTGGTTCAACAGATTTGATTGTCTTAACAATTATTGTGAATATATTTTTTTCTATTTTAGATATTGTGTGCAAGTTGTCGATACAGATGTGTTAATAACCAAAGTATCACTTTTATTGAACCAGTAGAATGTGTTTTTTTATATTATATAGTCTATTAAGGTTTTAACGTTTTTTTTTCAAGAAGTTTCACTTCTATTACATGTACCTGTGCAATAATTTCTAGCTGATGTGTCTCTAAATTACATTAAAATTATGTTGATTACATTTTTCTGCATGCACAACAAGGAACCTTGGGTTCAAAATTCAAAAAGATCATAATTGTTCTAAGCTCAAGTACCTAGTCAGATGAACACAACACTTAATAATAGTCATTTTAAAATTTTTGTCTTTTTCAGGAAAGACACAAATCACAGTTGGTCCTAGAGCATCTCTTACTATTTTTAATTATTAGATTCCATTCCAAATCTTCTACAACCTTAAAAGGGCCTTCAAATAATTGGGTAAATTTATTACCAGTCTCACTTCTTATATACCTATACTTTTGCTGATGAGAAATGCTCACTGATCGTTTCGGTGCATTTAATATAAGTTTGTTGTTACTGGATTTTACTCATTATGTCATTTTTTTTAGGATCCCAGATGATATTGTTAGGAATAATCCATTTGATTGAAGAAATGGCAGAAGATGAAAAAGACTTAATGATTGATTGATTTTATATTGCTTTGCAATATTTATTGTAGTTATTGTAATTTAAGAAGGGCAGAATGAAACCATAATCATCAATTGTATTGTATATAATAAAAAAAATATGTCTATATCGATATGGTCATGTCATCTAATGGATCGGTTGCATACATATATTCATTCTTTTATAGTGACACATTTATAAAGGGTGTTTCATTAAGTATTGTCCACATAGTAGCTGGAGAAACCTCAGCAGATAATATGTAGATTTAACCTAATACAATGAATTAAGGTATTTCAACGTTCCATTTAAACACGTATAACTTGAAAACTACTTACTCTGTGGCATGGAGACAGGATGATGACATTTACATAGTAAGTGACGAAAGATGAAAACATGCTGAGATGATTATTAAGTCAGTGACGTAAATTGTAGGGCGAGAAAAAAGTGTTTATTACTTTATTTGTAATATTTTTCTTATGTTATAGATAAATCACAATTCAGTTATGTTATCAGTTTCTATAGTTTTCTCTATTTTGTATTACTTTTAATAATTTGTATACTACATACTATAAATGATTGCTAATCTTATATTACTTATGTTGCTACTTTCTAATAATATTGTTCTGTAAATGGATTTTCTGTTGGACAATAAATTATTATTATTATCATTCCAAGTATGCACTTGCTCAGCCTTGCTGGTAATGTTCACCTATCCCGAGCGTGTGTAATTAGGCTCGGAAGTCACATATTTAAAAATTTACGGACAGTGTGACAGGTATTTAGAATGGCAGCCTTCTGCAGATCGATGTATATATTTTTGTGAAGACCTAGTTTGGTAAGGCTGTCTTGTAGAGTTTTGGGAATTAAAATACCTTGTATCTTGGTAAGGAGTAATATTTTACTGAATCTTCATATTTTCTGCTAAGGTTTCTCCAGTTACTATATGGGTATCCCAAGACTTTTTTACATGCTACAACTCGGGAATTAATGAATAGGTTGATTTGAAAATTGGGACCTACAGTAATTTCATCCGAGGTATACAGGGTATATATGGGACGTCATCGCAATGAAAAAAATTCAATGGAAAGGGGGATAGAACTTAGCTCAAATGAAAGAGCTTTTTATTTCAAATTCATCAGTGTATCACAGTGAGGGTACTCAAGTGTATAATCACAAATTTTCAGTTTAATGTTTATTTGCAACAATAATAAGAATATTTCGACTTTATGGTGATTTTATAAAAGATGTTCAAAAAGGCCTCCGTCTGCAGCAACACCAGCATCGAACCGTCTAAGTAGTTCACGTGTACATGCGGCATGTATCATCTCTTGCGTAAGGTTATTACAAACTTGTTGCAAATAAACAATATATTGAAAGTTTGCTATAATTATACACTTGAGTACCATCACTGTGATAGACTGTTGAAATGAAATAAAAAGCTCTTTCATTTGAGCTAAGCTCTATCCTCCCCTTCCATTGAATTTTTTCCTTTGCGATGATGTCACAGATACCCTGTATATCTCGGATGAAATTACTGTAGGTCCCAAAGATTAGCCAATTTTCAAATAAACCTATTCGTTAATTCCTGAGTTACAGCCTGTAAAAAAATCTTGGGGCATATACTGTCTAAAAATCTAATTGTAACACGTTCCAATAAAATTGTAGCTGAAATGTATGATTGATGGTTATACAAATATTATACATGCCTCCATGTTGCGGTGGATTGTATTGTGGTGCGATTTAGCAGCGCGTGTCGAAAGTAGGTATGCGGTAGAAAAGTAGGTGAAACATGACATTATTGAGTGAGTGAAATGTAGATGGCGTCACTCTAATTGCACTTATGGTTACCTATTTTTCTACCACAGAGCTAATTTCTACACGCGCCGGAAGATCGCGCTACAATTGATTGATTGGTTCGGCACCGGTGTACCAATTATGTGAAGAGACCAATAGCCATTATCAGGCTCTTTTCATGTTATCCTTCTTGGAGAAATCCTCTCGTAAGTGCTCTAGTCCTAGGAATTCATAACTCCAAAGTCCTAGGAATTTATATCTCCAATGAAAGAGGGCTTCACATTCGAAAATAATGTGTGAGGAAGTTTTCTCCTCTTTCGTGCACAACCGACAGATTTGTTCATTCCTATATATGCAAATTGGATCCAACGCAACATGATGTGTAACTATCAATTTTATAGATAGTGTAAGTTCGTTGTAAAACTACCTGTACATCCGTACTTTCAATAAAAATTTCTTATTCTGTTATTGTATTTTAATTCACATTTCCGTTTGCACTCTATAGATCGACGGAAGTTTTCAGATATATGGCGCCACTTTTATGCGAAACCCCAAAACAGCGCCATCTATGAGGAACTGTCTGAACTAATAAAAATTAAATCGCCGGTTTTTTGATAGATGGCGCCACCTCTGTGTTGATCCCAGAACAACAGTGCCATCTATGGGGAATTCCCCGAACTGAAAAAAATTATTTCGCCTTTTTTAAAAATTAGTTCACCGGTTTTTTGATAGATGGCGCCACTTCTGTGTGGATCCCAGAACAACAGCGCCATCTATGGGCAATTCCCTGAACTAAGAATAATTATTCCGCCATTTTTAAAAATTAGTTCACCGGTTTTTTGATAGATGGCGCCACTTCCGTGTGGATCCCAGAACAACAGTGCCATCTATGGGCAATACCCTGAACTAAAAAAAATTATTTCGCCATTTTTACAATTAGTTCCCAGATTTTTTGATAGATGGCGCCACTTCTGTGTGGATCACAGAAAATACAGCGCTATCTATGGAGAAGTCCCTGAACTAAAAAAATTAGTTCTCCGGCTTTTTGATAGATGGCGCCAATTCCGTGTGAGTGTTGAAGAGAGGACATGGGTGTGTGAAAATAATAAAACAAAATCTGTTTTCTTTTTCAATTATATTTAATAAAAAAAACACGAACAAATTAAGAGAGATAAACGCAGTTTTTAGTTTCGTACGCGACTTTCTTTATAACCAAAATTTTTATACCTGTATACAAGAGTGCCCTACTTATCAGTTAACAATGTAAGCAGCATCTATTGGTTAAAAAAAATGCGTTCCAACTCTGAAAACTACATCTATCGATATAAATTTCATTCCCTCCTACTCAATCGTTTTACAAACCTCCACAGATCATATTGTAGTATGATCTAAGGGCGTGTGTCGAAAGTAGGTCTGAAGTAGAAAAATAGGTAGCTGGAAAGTTACATTCCACTCACTTAACAATGCCAGTTTATAAATGAAGCATTGCAGCATTGATTGTTGAGTGAGTGCAATGAGATAGCGGCAGATTAATTACACTTTCTAGTTTCTACTTTCGAAACGCGTATATTGTCATTTCGACTTCCCTTTTCTCTTTGTCTTCTATTGGTCTCTGCCCTTCTTTCACTGTCTTTCATCTCACCTCTTCTGTCTTCTTTTGCTCTCTTACAAGTCAATTCCCATGAAGAATCTATAAAATTTCAGAATATACCAACATTTCAGTCTGTTATTTATTTAGTCTCAAAACACAGCATGAGAAATAACAACACACAACTCGAGTATAACATGAAGGATTAGAGAATAGATTTGTAACGGTCATAGTGGAGATGCTATTGAAAGTACATAATCCCTAATAATAAGTAAGATTTAAATATTATCAGTGGGAAAGATACAAGTAAAAATCAGGTCGTAATCTGCTTGAAGTGTTGAGAAAATTGATGAAGATTTGAACAGAAATGGGCGCCGTTTTAACGAAAATCACCGAGCAGCTTCCAATTACCAATGGTCGCCACCCAATCATATCGTTTAAAGTTGGTCTTAGACTCAAACACACACATTCACATACACCCATATGTAACATTGGCGATTTCGATGTAAATAAGGTATTATGCACATAGTTGACGGAAAAATATTGTTAGATTATCTCTCTAATAGGTATGCAACCAAAAATGCATTAATGCATGTTTAGTTGCATACCTCCTTGTTGCTGATAGCTGTAATACAGTGTCCAAACATTGGGCGGAGTAGAATTCAATGAGACCTCTGGCGGAAAAAATTGTAACTGTCGCAACGAGTAAAATAATTCGTTTTGCATTGTTTTTGTATTATATGCAAGTCAACGTAATTACCGTAAATTCGTACTTTATTTGTTTAATTTTGTGTCAGTGACAAGTTTAAAACTATGTTTTTCTATTTAACTCAACTGTCATCATTTCTGAGGTAATATTCTTATATGTTAGATATCTTTATTAATCCAACTTACAATGTATCAAATATATCAAAAATAAAATAAAAACACGGAATCAGACCTAAGACTAAACAGTTAATTAAGCGCTTGTTGTACTTTTCACAACCATACCTATTACTCCAAAAATAAAAATAGGAGTCTAAATTTAGTTTAACAACACGAAATACTAAAGCAAAATCAAAGAAAAAGCAAAAGTTTTACAAAACACACACTGAAAATAACTAAAACGGCAAAATAAAACCGCTTAAATATCAAATGGCTTATATGGCAGCTGATTTGTTTTACTCGATGCTAAGATGACATTGACATTTCAGAGCGCCATCTATCGAATTCTACTTTTCCCAAAACCAAGTTAAACAATCATTGATTTTAGTTTAAAATTATGGAGCATGATTGAAACCAATTGGAACTCTATTCACTTAGGTCCATTGTAATTTCTACTTACAGTTGAATCTTATTCAAAAAACACACTCATAATTGCAGGATTTGCATCATTCCAGTATCTGCAATTATGTTTGTTCACATGACCATGAAGAAAGAACGTGCATTCGTCTGAAAGGCATATTGAATATAAAAAGTGAGGGTTGTCTACCTGTCTTCGAGTCATCTCCTCACAAAATTGGATACGGCGATCTGAATCGTCTTCGTTGAGCTCTTGCATGAATCTTATAGGTATGGAATTTATGCTGTTTCAAGACCCTCTGAATGCTTCTACGTGGAATTCCTGTAGCTGCTGCTATTTGACTCGTGCTTGAAGTGGAATCCAATGCAACATGTCCCAAAAGTGCAGCCTGTGTACACAAACACAAAAATAGTAAAATATAAAAGGCTGTTTCATACATCTATGAAGACGCAAGACGGCGACGCCACTCGACGTCATTTTTTCAAATAAAGGTTTTTCTACACTGATTTGCATTAGAGAAATAATTTAAACTCCACTGTTTACACTAGTGAATGACAATTTCCAGAAATGTCATTTGTCAATGATAGGAAAGATAGAGAGGTCACTCAATGCAAATATTTTAGTATTGTTCGATGCTGCCATCTATTAGAACTACATATCTAATATGTATGCAACCAAACATACAATGGTGCCTGTTTGGTTGCTCACCTCGTTGTTTATAGCTGTAATACAGAGTGTCCAAATGAAATTATACACAGAGACAATATACAATGATTGATTTTATCTTAGAATTATGGGAAAATTTCATGTAGTAATGGTTGAAGTTGGAAATATCTATTTATTATAATCGTTAAATTCACAATATTTCAAGACAAAAATTAAATTCAATTATTGGAGGAAGAAGATAGAACAGAACGACCTTCTATTTTAGATTTTGCCAAGGTAGATTTTGGACAAATTCAGCTGACAAAGATAAATTATAACAGTCTTTAGTATTCCATATTCAAAATTCGCTGTCAAACGATACGAGCGACGAAAAAATTGAAAAATGAGAAATTTCAAAAAAAACTACAACATTCTTTTAGTTACTGTGAAGCTATATATCGATGTCTTGCGTTTAAATTTCACACAGAGGTTGATGATATAATAGTCTTCCGTATTTCATATTCAAAATTCGCTGACAAACAATACGAGGGTCGAAAAAATTGAAAAATGAGAAATTCCAAAAAAAACTTGAAGATTCTATCTCATGCGACTTAGATGTCGAACCCAATTGAGAATGCCAGATGCCAATTGTGCGACAATTTCTATCGGCATATGTCGAATACGACAAATGTCATTCGACATTCGAGAATAGGCCCCCTGAGTTCACAATTTATTACAAAAATGAACGATAACAACAAGTAAGGTTGTGTAGGTTATAGTTATGACAGTCATTCAAAACATTAAACATATGATTGGCAATATGGCGTCGTTTTGGATGGTGCGCAGAACATGACGAAAATTCTTCTTCCGTGGGAGCACACCTATGCAGAATATGTATGAGCAATATGGGTATATACGAGCTCTAGCTTTCGATATCTCTCTTATGATTTCAATGAGAATATATAACTTTATCAATAAGATTTATTCAATAATATGCTATAAAATAACGTCACTCTGTGAGGGGTAGTTATCAATTGGTGCATGGAAAATCATGTTTATCTGTGAAAAATTGAAAGATTGTCAAAATTGATTGAATGTCAAAAAATTAAAATTTTCGTAAATTATGAAGAAAATAATTTGTGATAAAAATGTGACCAATTCTAAACTAGAAATGCGAAAAAGAAATCAATTCAAACCTGACATACGTACAGCCACATCTATAATAAGTTCAATAGCATTTTTACATAAAATGGGATTCAAATCAAATTTAAAAAATATCAAACAATGTATTTTGCATAGAAATCGAAAACCAGTTCGGCACATTATCACAAC
Source organism: Galerucella calmariensis (assembly GCA_910591675.1). NCBI lineage: Eukaryota > Metazoa > Arthropoda > Insecta > Coleoptera > Chrysomelidae > Galerucella > Galerucella calmariensis. The sequence continues at coordinate 43,407 of CAJUYG010001793.1, read as the reverse complement.
AATTCCAAGTTACTTAAACAGAGCTATCGAGTTGGGTATTTTAAGAAAATACGGCGCCAATTATAAAATGGATAAATTTGTACTAAAAAAACCCAGGAAATCTGGCAAAAAACAGAAAAAAGATAAGCTCAACAAAGGTAAGATGGCGAAACCTCAACCAATTGTCAATGAAAATACTCAGAGTTCTTGTCCTACTGATACCATCTTGGTTTGTTAAATATCATTTGTACAATAAATAAATTGACTCAAAAAAAAGAGTATATTAATTGAAGGATAGAAAACCTCCCGTTTAAACGTGGAATATCATAAAGTAAGACCTGGTAACTCTTGCTCCATCAAAGGTAAAGGAACGTCTGCTATGTAAATTCTTGTTTAAGAGCAACAGATCAGAAGACCAAAATATATGAAGTTGATTGTTCTATTAGCAAAAATTTACGAAATGAATGAAGATACTTTGAAAAGTGTTGTATTTTTTTTAGCCTCTAGATCTCGGAGTAGCAGTTCACCTGATAGTTCCACTTGGAATTTTTTCAATTTCTGACGCTGTTAATAGCGCCGTCAATACCTTGCTACCAGATTTTAAATTTATTTCTATTAATTCGTCCATTTCTTTATACTTTGATGTTTTGGGGAAAAAATTTGGTGACCTTCAAACTGACGTTGACAGATAACGGATCAAGTTACACTGAGAAAATTGTTCAAAAAATGTAAATTAAATGTTAACTACACGCAAAAAAGTGAATTGATGATTCTTATTTTCTATATTGTTATCGAAATTATATGTGTAAGTATGTTTCTATGTAGCACTATATGTAGGATAGGCTGAGTCTAAAAACCAATACAATAATAGATTATATATTCATAATATCAGTTTACAATGGAAAGAATTTTAGTAAATGATCATAAAAAATTACAATAAGTATGGTGCTTGAATATAAAATTTTTATTATTTATTTATTTAAAAGTTACACTTCACCAGATTCTGAATTAAATTTTACACCCAGAGAAAATGTACTGTACAATAAAATCACATGTCACTGACAGATAACGGGCTTAAAATGGCGACTGTCAGATATGCGCACTCAGAAAATGAATTGTAAAAGAGCACAAGCTTAGCTTCTTGTTGGGATGGTGTATTCTGTGATACAACACGGTGGAGTGGTTTGCAATTTTGGTTGATGCAACAGTAATAAATGAACGCGTCATTTTTTCAATCTAAAATCCACCAATAAATATAAAAACGCACTTGATCGATTTGTGAATAAAAGAACGTGCCTTTTGCTTTGCTATTTTGACATAATAGCTAACCTTAAATTTAATTAATGAAATCATCAGGATCGTATTCAGTCAAATTCAAAAAGGCTATGAAATTAATAATTATCAGCTTCTTTTTCTAACTGAAAATACTTGAGAGTTTTCGAAATGCTGATGTTTTTCCGTGTATATAGGCATATTTTTGTATCATTTGAATAAATAAAACAATAAGATTAATATTCACTTTCCATAAATAATAATTGACCGTAAACAACAAAGTACAGCCATGACATGAACAGTCAGTGGGACAGTAGAAAAAGACGTCAGACACACTGCCAATACGAAAGGAACGTCTGCATCACATTTTGTATGCTGTAATTTCTTACGATGGATAGGTCGCGCTTGAGCGTAATCTAAACATCAGCTAATCAAATTTTTGTGAGTCAAAGAATTGGGTTAACGTTTGTAATACATTTTAACGGTTCATTGTTGTGATATTTTGATTGTGATTAATCACAGACCTTTTTTCCATTTTTTTCAACGTAATGTGCTAGAAGGACATTAACAATCGATGACGCACACCAAGAAGGGTATTATATGAACTCTAATTCAATTTTCTTTGGATGTTTGAAGTCGTTTTGGTGGCATTTCAATTTTGTCCTCTGACATATCCTAGGCTTTTGGAAGATACTGAAATATTTCTCGAGAGGACAGTTATCTGTACCTATACAAAAGGCTTCTTGGTCAATATCGTTTAAAATATTAGAGAGCTTTTCCCACGTAAATGAATTTGCACCTTTTAGAGACAATACAGCGAGTACTACTAAGTTACTGTTAGGAGAGCCTGTGAAATCCACGGATGGACGTAGGCTACTGGCTAATGTTAATGTCACCATAGCGATCCAGGCATTCCACACCACGAAAACCATCCCCTTCCCGGTCTACTCTGCTCCGTTTGACAGAGAGAATGTTATTTTGTAAAGAGCTTCCCCACAAACTGATTGTCTGGAGGATATTTAGTTTTGTCGGGAGTCTGGAGATCTTTTAAAATTTCGAGAGAATCATCAGACGAATCCTGACCGTCTGGCAACATTGCTTATATCACAACTAAGGCTACCATTATACTAGGATGCTAGCATCCCACTTCGATTCGAATTTGTGTTGGGATGCTAGCCTCCCGGACTGCTATTTTATTTTAATTTTTGGTCAGTCGTCAATATGGCCCCAACGAATAAAGAGATGTTGTTGCTGATGTTACTAATTAAGAAAAGAAGGCGTCGTGCAAAAAGAAAGTTTAGTGTGGACCCCTTTTTAGCTGTCCGTTCTATTAAAAGCCTGTATCCTCGGATGCTAGCAGCCTAGTATAATGCGCCGCATTTGAACCAATGCCCCACAACCGATTTTGTGCATCCCGGGAGGCAAAAAGCGTCCGGCTGCTCGAATTTCAGCATCCCAACTGGATGCACAAAATCGAGCGTCCGGGAGGCTGTTTTAGCATCCGATGCTGGGATCCTTAGTCTAATCGCTCCCATTTGATTTAATGCCCCGCTAACCTCCCAGATGCCAGCATCCCGGATGCTAGCATCCTAGTATAATAGTAGCCTAACACACATAACCTTAAAATGTGCTTCCTACGACAAGCGTGTACTTAATGCTTGAAAGAAATAATATGAGTTTATTTTGGACCGCACTTGAAATTTGGTCAATATTGGACAAATTCAAATATTTTGAGAATTCAGAACAAAAATGTGCAACATAATTTTGTATAACCAGGAGATTGTCTTTAACACATTTGGGGCTTGAAATTACCTATCAAGATAAAATTGTTTGATTAAACATGCCATTAGTTTAAAATTCGCGCTCAACCAAAAATGACTGATGACATAACGAGGAGTACGTTCATTATATATCAAAAACTGACAGTGTACTTGTCAGTCAGACGTTGGGGTGAACGCTTCTCGTGGTGCGTATGTCAATTATTTTTAATTTGTGTCTTAAATTTGGCTAGTAATGGAAAAATTGTTTATACACATTGGTGGTGGAGACATTTATAAACCTCGCACATTATTCCGCACGGAGCTTTGCCCGGTCAATATAATAGTCTTCACCACCTTGGTGTTTAATATACTATTTTTGAAAAACAATCTTGCCATTTTTTGGTCGACAAACATCTGTTTTTGTTTTGTTTACTCGAAATATAATGGATATTAAACGCCGAGATGATCAGACATTGCGAAAACTTTCAATAATTTGTATTTATACCGCAACTAGTTCAACATTTACAGAATTATGCAGTTTTGTTTAAAGATACTTGAAATTTATAATTCCACAAATAATATGTTATGTGACCTCCAACAATAATTTTTTCTCAACTTTTACAAGAAAATTGATTTAATTGAAGTCAATGAGAAAATGAGGGAATTAAAAAATTATAATAAAACGTTCAGAGGTGTTTCAAATGTAAAAATAGGCGCAATTTGTGAAATTCTACTAATATTCCTTCAACTAATGGCTTAATAACACTTTAGACACTAACAACAATTATTTGTAATGTTCTAGAATCCAGAAGATTGCATTATTACATTAGAACTTCAAAGTTTCTTGGTAAAACTAAAATTACAGACTATAAAACAACATATTATAACACTCATCACGTACGATTTATATTAATAGTCTTCGTAACTCGTAGGTAAAGAGATTTTAGGTGCAAACTAAGTGGTCAGGATCTATTTTAGGCGAATACTTAACAATTAATTAACAATTTCTAGTAGACTATCATATCTTTGGAATGTCATAAAATAAAATATTTTATTTCACATTTTACCAGTGATGTGATCTACTATCAGCCGGTTTCACAATGTCGGGTTAACTCCTCGGGTCAATTAACCCTTACCTATAAGGTTACCATCAGATACCGTTCCACAATTGTCAGCTCGTCTATGGGTTAGCTGATCGGAAGTTCAGTAGTAATTTTTGTTCAGTTGGTAGCAGATTAGGTATAATGATCAGATTTTATGGATAGTGACATTCAAAATCGAAAAAAAGAAGAAGGAGTTAACCTATAAAATCAATTTATTTGGGAAGTTGTAGTTCGGTATAATCTTTTTTTGGCAGAAGTAATAATTTTAATTAAGTGATAATGAATTCTTCGGAACGTTGTCCAAATTTTTCAAAAGAAGAAGAAACTTTATTGCTTTCTTTAGTTAATAAATATAAGCATATAATAGAATCCAAACAAACAAATGCAGTAACCTGGAAAGAGAAAAATAAAAAATTGATTGAAATAGAACAGGAATTCAATAGCACTAGCGGTGTAAATGGATATAGATCAGTTAAGACACTTAAAGAGAAATACATAAATTTAAAAAAACGAATTTCTTCTAACAGATTTTCGACGGTTCTCTTTGACAATCGAAATCTATGGAAGAAATCGAGATTGTCATATTCCTCAAAATAATCGGAAGTAGGCCTTATCATTTTTGGTCTTTTTGGTTCCTCATCACTACTATATGCATTTACCTCATAATCGTTCATTTTCCACTCAAAAAAATATGCTAACAGATACCACGTTTTGTTACAGATACGTGACAGATACAGCAATAGCTTTAATTGTTAGGTTAGAATCTCCAGGTTATTATTATTACCACTAGATTTTCTGGTGGTTAAATATTCTGAGAGTTAACCATAACTTGAACCCTTTACTGAACAATGTGAAACACTTGTTTTGAGGTAACCAAGGGTTATTTGTTAACTTCAGGATAACTTGACATTGTGAAACCGGGCGTATGAATGGACCTTAATAAAATTTGACAACAAAGTTTTGTAGTCTTAAAGTGGTCTTAAACCACAAAACAGTCTAACCTATAGAAGTGAAAGTTTATAGGATGACCTTGAATACAAAAATGAGGTTTCAAACCCATCCACCTGAAGCGCTAGTTGTAATTGAGTTGTCGAAACAGGCCTGGCAGCTAAAGCCTTAAGCACGGAAAGAAGAAAATATTTTAAAATTCATCAAAGCTGTCATATAGTTGTCACCATTGTCTTTTATAGATTGTTTCCTTTTGCCATTTGCTGCTGTTATTTGTGTTTTAATTAGGTACTGTAAGTCTTATCAAGTGTGATAATTCATAATATTTCTAATGGTTGGTGTGAAGTGTTGCGTTCCTGGGTGTACAGACATTGCATCAAAACGACATAGGTTTCCCAAACATGACCCTTTGTTGTTGAATAATTGGGTTGCCTTTATTCGCAATACAAAACTAAAGGAATTAAGCGCTGAACAGATTTATAATTCCTACAAAGTTTGCAACAGATATTTTGAACCACAATATATTATATTGTTATTGGGACAAAAAGGGGCCTCACTCGCAAAGCTGCTCCTACAATCCTCTCAGGATTGATCAGAAAGTGATAGGAAATACGTAATATTATCACTCTTAGGCATTACTTAGCGCGTGGTAAAATGTAAATTGCATTTAGGAATTCCTAAATTCGTTTTAGATATTACCTGACTTTAAGTGAAATCGGGCATTAGTCATTCAAAAAACAAACTTCCATTAAAAAAGGCGCTATGAAATAGTTCTGAACCCATCCACTGCGATCGCTGAAATTCTTCTTCCCTTAGTCTGTTTTTCGGCCTCAGCTGCCTTGCCTATTTCGACAAATCAATTGCAGCTAGCGCTTCAGGTGGATGGGTTTGACATCTCATTTTTTCATTTTAGGTGATCCCATTGGACTTTCACTTCTATAGGTTAGACTGTTTTGTGGTCTTAAACTTCAAAATATTAATGATTGTCTAGATGTCATATTTTTTTCGTTGTGTCAGATAGGGACCAAAAATTATTTTATCATTATTTAATCTTGACAAAAGTAGCTGGATCGCTACCGAAACGTCGAAATAAAAAAATAAAAAACAATATTGTGGTTTCATTCCCAAAAAATAAGAGAAAAAATAATAAATAAGGTCACAAGGAACTTACAGGAGATAATCAATAACCCGTTAAACACCAAATCACCACCAAATGCATTAAGTCAATGTGGTTATTAATATACGAAGACGTCATTACTGAGCCCTTAAAGACGTCAAGAATGACAGTTAAGGTCTACCCTTCAAAACAGAAGATTTTTGCATGTGGTTTCAGTTGTCAATTGTCGTCAATTCGTTTTTAATGTTGTATATTCTGGTTAGTAGTTATTTAGGCAGGTTTCACTTTGTTTTTTAACCTCTAGCTATTCCCGCGCCATCTGCTATTTACTGTAAACTTTTTCGACAATTTTTCTATAAAAGTTTGTGTTTCTAATCTCCGTGTCTATCTGTAACCAATTCGTAGATATGTTTCCGGACTATTTTGTTGAAAAACAAGTCGCCTCTTCTTTTTTAATAAAAGTTCCAATTTTACGCTATAAGGCGTATACATTTTTAATCAAGGTTATTCTTTACATCTTGACTTTCAAGGTTGTCACCACTAAATATGAGTCTTCCTCTAATTATTCAAGCATTCTGCCTTTGTAACTTTTACTTTTATAACAAAAGTTATGAATAAGAACATCCGAATTGTCTGGAAAAAAATTAGATACAATGGTGTAGAAAATATAATAGATATACCTTTATAAAAATGGCTTTTGAAATATTGTAGAAATAGAGAAATGAATGTTTTGTTGCTGGAGATTATTATAAAAGAAGTGCTGCTATGCCATGGCCTTTAATTGGATTTCTCTTCCAAACGTTTCGGCTACAACTTTGGCAGCCATCTTGTAAAGTAGTATCAGTTGAAATTGTGTTTTAACTTTGTCTGTTAATCCCGTTGCGTTATTTGAACCAGATCCCTGATAAATATATTATTTATTCCTTCCTGTCAAAGTTCTCTTTGTGTTTGCGATCGACCTGTAGATATTTGATCTCAGATACTGTGGAATAGCTCAGTAGGGGTCAGTGACTATAACTGTAAGAATAACCAGTCGGTCTATTTTATATTCACTAAGGTCAAGTTCAATGAATCGTTAATATTATTAATATTAAAAGACCACCTGTTTCTTAGATATATGTCCATTAATCTGAATTTCATTTGAATTTAATAAAGTTTCTATTAAAAAATAACAGTGATACACTTTTTATTGCTTATCACATATTTGTTACTAATCAAAATCAGAAAAAAAAATAGATCCTTCTGTTGGGCATGTCCACCAACTGACAAGTTGACACTAATGACATTCACTTTGAGGATAAACAATAGATTTTATAATTGTAATTTGGTTGTTTTGCATTGATTTAATGATCCTTTTTATTAATGGCTTTTAAAATACCTGAGAAAGCACCGAATCAAAATTAAATGAACTCAAACACGATCAAAATAACTATTAGGAACGATTGTTTATCATCAGATTCCTCAGGGCGACCGTCACTTGACATCACGAGAACTTGCTCTATCGATAATAGCCTTGTTTGCTATGAAAATCAACCTCGAAGAATATCGATAACATTTTTGGTAGGTCAAATGGACAGTTAATTGTGCCAGGTGTGATGGTAAATGATCCTTTGTTGAAGTTTCCTGCCATTCAAAATTTACTTCTCTACAATATTCTCAAGTTTAGTAAACACTTGAGCAGAAAGGCGTAAGGCGTAACGTTGTAATGCAACAGGGGGTTCAACTAAAAATATATTCTTGTTCATGCATAAAAGATAAAGACACATAACGATATTTTTTATCAAATTCAATGGTATAGTTTTGTTTTTAAACCCATATGAAATATCGTATTTTCAAAATGTTGGTTTCCTCGTAAATATAGATTATTTTTTTGAAGTTTTCAAAAAGAATACTGCATCTATCAGAGTTTATTCAAGATCCAAAGATGCCTCAATTCAGTTTTCAGTTTTATTGTGCTGCAGAACCTAATAATACTATAGTTCCCAAATAATTAGTGAAATTACTATATACGAACTTCAATTTGCTGTCATCAAAAGCTTGGTCTGATTTGCAAATAGACTGGGAAAAAAATGTATTTAATATTTTGGTATATTATAGACTATAAGACCATTATTATTGACCGAGCACCAAGATTATTCCGCAAGTGGCTTTGCCCCGAGCGGAATAAGGTGTGAGGTTTATAAATGTCATCAACACCATGGTGTATATACAATTTTTTCCACTACTAGCCAAATTTAAGACAAACATTAAAAATAGTTCACAAACGCACCACGAGAAGCGTTTACTCCGTCGTACAAGTACACTGTCAGTTTTCGATATATTATGAACGTACTCGTTATGTCATCAGTCACTTTTGGTTGAGCGCGAATTTTAAACTAATGTCATTTTTATTCAAATGAGTTTATCTTGATAGGTAATTTCTTGCAGCAAATATGTTAAAGACAATCTCCTGGGTGAACAAAATTATGTTGCACAAGTTTTTGTTGAACTACTATCTCTGAATTCTCAAAATATTTGAGTCCAAAACAGACTTTGGTGAAGTCTTTCATTGTAAATTTATTATCATTTTTTTTTCTCCTACACTGTCTTCACTATCCCTCTTTCTACGCTTACAGATATTTAATTTTCTGTATCAATTTTCCCCTAAATATTCCAAGACACTTAGCGTCTTCAAAAGTCACTACGATTTCGAGTCTAATTTCCCTTGCGAGTATAAATTTACGAGTAGAATTCACAGTTCTTTATTACATTGTCGAACAGAATATTCCAAAGTGCGCGTTTCATTCGACAGGATATACGGCTGATGCCATTAGACACACCTTCCGCTCTTTTAAAATACCAACTTTAACCTATTACTTACAAATCCTTGGTTAGCTAATAGATTAGACGAAAAAAAAAAGAGGTGAATCTAATTAAACAAATCCAGATGCACGAAAATACACCGTTGCAGAATATATACAAATTGACAAAACGACAATAAAACGATGCGTATCTAATGTCAAAACAATTACATAGTACCGAGACGTTGCATAAATTATTACGTAATAGAATGGGAATATAAAAATTATTTTATATTTTCGGCAAATTATCTTATAAGAGCTTAATACGTTTACTTATTCCACATCTGTAATTAGATTCCAGAAAATCAAATGTTTTCTGAAAAGGGTGTTAGTCGCTGGTAGGTAAATCTGGTAAATACTGTGGATGCTCGAGCAGTTCGTACTTAAATTCTTGAAATTTACCCATAATCAAAACTGTTTTCTAAGCATAAGGTTATAGTCTGTATGGAACAACAAGACTTTTTATTTTGCTGTAATATTCATAGTTTTCTCAAGACAATGAATAAATCCATAGGAGTCTTGTATCTAGAATTAGACCTACATATTTGAATTCTTATCTTTATTCAATTCTGCTTCCATTAAGTTTAATGTTACGCCATTGTTTCATGTGTGGAGAGAGTGGAGCAAGCCAATCTCATACATAGAACAATGAAAATTTTCTCGGACACCTCTTATGGAGACGAATGCTTCACACATCCTCGTCTCTGTTACTTTGGCGGTAAGCATTTATTAGATGTTGTGCTGTCTACACCTCTTCTTTTAATGGTCTTTTGACAACCTCATGTCTAGTATTATGAAATGCTTCTCCCATGTCAAAAAATGCACCTACTACAGTTTCTTGATTATTTAACACACATCGGAAATCCTCCGTCAGCTGTGCTAGTGCCTGCCTGGTAAGCATGTTGATGTGGCTGGAGATGAGGTATAGACTCTCTAAGATTTTCGTTCTGATATAATGCGGTGTTGAACCGATATCCGGCTTTTAGTATGTTATTAAAGTATATTGGTACTACCTTGCACTACAGATACGTCATATCACCAAAGATGAAGTTAGCCACTTTGCCACTTTGTCCACCACTACGTATGTATTTTGGGGTGACATTCACTAAGACTACTACTACAGAATGTGCAGGCGAGCCTTGACCTAGCCAAACTAAAGTCACGGTTCCGGCACTGAGGCCACTGGCGGGCCCATTGTGCCATTCCTGCTACCTAGTCATCCATGAAGCCGAGCCCTTCAATAAAGGCCACAACCTTTTTCAGTGGATGCCTGCTTGTGTCCCCCAGGAGCCATGACAGTGACTCCGAAGATTCGCCTGCGTAATACAGCCCAGTGTGGACACTCTAAGAGAACATGAACTGACGTTTCATCAGTCATGCCGCAACCCCTACATAGGGAACTTTCCTCTACTCCTAGATTGTAGAGGTGCTTCCTCATACAGCAGTGCCCTGTTAGGAGTCCTGCTATCTTCCTCAACCTACTCCTTGGTAGTTCAATAGCTGCCCCAGCGTGTCCATCAGTCCATCCCTTCAGTAGGAGTTTGGATTGTCTAGGACCCTGCAGGGCATTCCAATGAGCGAGGTGTTGGTTCCTCAGCCACTTCCTCGTCTCCTTGCGTATCGTTTGTTTTGTTAGGCCGAGGGTCGGGCCCGGGCCGCAGGAAGGAGCTGCCGCCCCTTCCGCAGCCAATGCATCCGCCATTTCGTTGCCTTCAAAACCAGAGTGGGCCGGAATCCATTCTAGCCGCACTGCGTTCTGACTTGCAAGATCAGCAAGTCGTTCTCGACATTCGTCAGCAAGTCCCGAGTTGATGGTATATCCACTCAGGGCTTTAATTGCTGCCTGACTGTCGGTGTATATGGTTATGCGTCGATCCACATAACCTCTGTCTAGGTTTATCTGCGCACATTCCAAGATAGCGTATATCTCGGCCTGATATGCAGATACACCATCACCCAATGGTATACAGATTTGTGTCCTTGGGTTCCTAGAGTAAATTCCAGCCCCTGCTCTGTCACCAGAGCATGAGCCATCTGTGAACCAGACAGTCCCATGAGGCTGTGTATTCGTCTCTTTATCCCAGGATTCTCTGTTCCGGATCATAGCCCTGTATGGGGTTGCGAAGTAGTACTTGCGCAAGCATTCGTCAGACGCTCGAGCCAGAACTGGAATATCTTCCAGGAGCCGGAGCCTCTTGACGTGTTTGCACTCTTCCCCTCTTCGCACGTATCCCAGGCGCTTCATGCGCAGGAAAGCCCTCCCCGCCTCAGCCTCGATCACATGGTGAAGAGGCCGAAGACCAAGGATCACTTCCATCGCAGCAGTTGGTGTAGTCATCATGCAGCCAGTTGCACCCAAACTGACCACCCTTTGAAGGCGTGCCAGTTGCGATCTAGCCGTGACCAAGGTTACCCTCGGCCACCAGACCAGAGCCGCATATGTGAGCATAGGCAGCATAATAACTCTATAGAACCATATGATCGTTTTGGGGGTCAGTCCCCACCTCGGACCAATGGCTCTCCTACAGGCCCAATACGTGTTGGTCACCTTGCTTAGGCGACTATCAAGATGAGCCTTCCATGTCAGTGATTTATCAAGGATCACTCCTAGATACTTCACCTGTTCAACCACCGGCAGTGGTACTCCATCAAGATTTAGACCATCAGGTCTTATACCTCTCTTTTTGGTGAAAGCAACTATCTCAGCCTTGACAGGATTAACTGCAAGTCCGTGTTCGTTACACCACCCATGTACCCTATTCAGAGCCCTTTGCATGAGGTCCCTGAGACCGGTAATGTGCCTTCCAACAACAAGGACAACGATATCATCGGCATACCCAATCGTTAGAAAGCCCTCACCGTTTAAAAGGGTTATTAGCTCGTCAATGACTAGGTTCCACAATGTGGGCGAAAGAACTCCCCCTTGCGGACATCCCCTAGCGACGATTACTTTTGCCACATGGTCTTTCCATGTGGCCTCTACTGTACGGTTGCACAACATGGCCCCAAGCCAGTGAGTGATCATTGGCTCTATTCCATGATTTGCCGCAGCCCTACACATGGATCCTACAGGGGTGCTGTCAAACGCCCCTTGTATATCCAAGAAAGCTCCCAGGGCGATCATGCCATTTTCCAGCGCCTTCTCCAACTGAGTTACCAGTTGGTGTAAGGCACTTTCAGTTGACTTGCCACACCTAAAAGCATGTTGGTTGTTGTGCAAAGGATATCTAAGCCCAACCTTTTCCTTTATGTACCGATCAGCCACCCTCTCCAGTGTTTTCAGCACAAAGGATGTTAGGCTAATGGGTCTAAAGGATTTAGCCACCGTATATGTGGTACGACCCGGCTTGGGTATGAAGACTACTTTCACCTGCCTCCACTGTTCAGGGACATACCTACGTGCCAAACAGGCCCGAAAGATATGCACCAGAATTGTGCCAACGGCCTCCCAGCCTTGTTGAAGCAAAGCCGGGAAGATTTGGTCTTTCCCCGGAGACTTGTATGGTCTGAATGACCGTATCGCCCAAGTACTCCGCTCGTATGTGACTATTTCTTTTGCTAGAAGATAGTCCTCTTTACATGGTCGCTGTATACCTACATAACCCATGTCAGGACGCTCCCGCTCGATTCCCTCACAACCGGGGAAGTGTGTCTCTAGTAGATGCTGCAAGGTATCCCCCGGGGTTTCGGTGAAAACACCCGGTGCGACTTCCATGCAGCCTAGAGCGCTGTCCGGTGATTTCGTTAAGATCCGGCGCAGCCTTGACATTTGAGGTACCGAGACGATATCCTCACAGAAAGCCCGCCATGCATCTCTTCGAGCCAACCTGACCGCACTCTTGTACTCATTCCGTTTCTGGCGGTAATGCTCCCAATCCAGATCCGACTTTGTCTTCCTAGCCCTATTAAATAGGCGCCGGGTATGTTGCCGTAGCGAGTCCAGAGACTTGTTCCACCATTTTTGGCCCTTACCTTCCTTCCTCGTTTTTTCGGCGCAGTTTTCTTCATAAGACGAGACGATAATCGAGCCCAGCTCCGCTACGGCCCAATCGATCTCATCATTGTTGTTAAAATTCCTAGGGAAACCGTCAAGCCTCCTTGCGAGATCCAGTTTATACCGTTCCCAATTGGTAGACTTGGGGTCCCTATACTTACCTGATTGTTTTTCAACATCAACCCTGTAACTGAAACAAATGTAACTGTGATCCGACAATGACGGATCATCATTAACATGCCAGTCCCTTACCATACTTACAACGGTACTTGACGCAAGCGTCACATCCAGGACTTCAGTCCGAATCCTATTCCGGAATGTTGGCTTCGTCCCTAGATTGAGTAGTTGCAAGTCAGTGGTACCTAGGTAGTCAAGCAATGCCGCTCCCCTGCTATTGACGCCTGTGCTGCCCCACATAGTGTGGTGCGCATTGGCATCACAGCCAATAAGAAGCGGCAGTTTCCTGACCGTACAATAGTCCACCGCCTTGCGAAACTCCTCAGTAGGTGGCAATTCTGGTGAGTCGTAGGGCAGGTAAGCAGAGCATACGACCAAACTATGCCTCATACTATTCTCGCCCAGGAAGTCCACCTTCACCGCTACCATGTCCCTGAAACAAAGTTCCCTTATCAGTAATGCATTTACACTGGAGTGCGTAGAAATGCAAACTCTAGGATTAGGTTCACCCACTGCATAGAATAGACTACGCCCTGGTGTACCTAAGACCTTCACTAAGACCTAAAAGATCTATTGTGCCTCCTTACTTCTACTTAGTTTCTGAGGAGAGTCTCAGAAAATAGTAGCTCCTTTAGTCCTATTTCCCGGAGGAATTTCAGGATATCTGCAGGCTTCAACTTAGGTAGATGTTTCTCTTCTATCCAGTAATCTCCCAGGTGTTGTGCTCTAGGATTCTGAAGTGCTGTGTAGTTGGAAAGTATGTGGATGGAGGTTTCTTCTTCCATGCCACAAAATCTACATTCTTCTTCCTCCACTATTTTGAGCTTTTGCAGGTGCCCATTCAGGCGACAATGATCACAAGGATCCCTGTTAAAACTCATAGCGCAGTTTTACTTTGACTTATGAATTCATTTGATCTTAACAGGTTGTAGTCATCCAGAAGAATCTTTCGGTATAAGCCTTACTAGATCTTTCTAATGGTCAGATCTTCTCTTTTTCTCGGATTTACCTATTTCTTCCAATATTACATTGGGACTGATTCTGCAAAAGGGTTCAGGCCCCCAGAAGGGTATTTCAGTCACCCTTTTGCTAGTTCATCTGATATTTCATTTCCTTTTATTCCAATGTGTCCTGGAATTCATAGTAAGGTAAGGTAAGGTAAGGACTGTAATGTTCTCAGCTAGTTCATTGAGTTTGTCTATGCATTCACACTTCACACACTATTTTGGATCTGATTACACAAGATCTCAGAGCTTTAATGGCTGCTTGACTATCCGGCATTATGATAATCCTTTGTCTTCTGTATCCTTTATCAATATTGAAATGGGTGCACTTTCTTATGGCTTGGATTTCCGCTTGGGGTTTTCCCCAAGCTTTCAGAGTGTTTGGTTCCTGGCCCGAACACTCCTATCCCAATTCCTCTTATTGCGATAGAAAATTCAATTCTGAATCGAATGGCGTAGACAAGAACCTTGCAAACCTCAAGGTTCCCGAGATATTAGCCAATATGTGAAGAAATGTCAAAAAGTCAGACTCCAGGTTTTCATAAAACTGGCCATATAATGAGGCGGGTTTTGAAAAACTTGAATTTTATTTCATTTTATGGGATTTCAGAACAAGCGAAACTTTTTATCAAGAATAACATTTTTCACTAAATTAATATTTGTATATTAATCCGTCGACACACTGTATAGTTTCGCTATATTATATGAAAAACAGGCTCGAAACAATGTTGTTTTATGTCTGGGTAAAGTTATATTAGTTTTAAATCTAATGTTAATATTGTGGACTTCAAATTTTTTTTAAATTTTTTCATACAAGTAAGTAGGCTTTTATTATTTAAAATAAAAATGTTTCTGTTCTACTCTGTGTGGTTTGAGTCGAAAAATAATCAAAAATACCACTCATTGTTTCCTCAAAATGTCTTACAATATCTGGAGGGGATTTCAATGGTATATTATATAGTCCGTTGATATACCTCACTTGCGCTTCTGGCTGTTTTTACTTCGAACCGAAGTTCTGTACTCGATTCTCCGTTCCTCATTCAAACATCGCGTTTGTTGCCGTTCGTTAAAATACGCAGATATGAATATTATTTAGAACGACATCGATAATTTTTTGTTTTATAGTGGAGTTGTGATCAATTTTTTTTTCATTATTGGAATAGTGTAATTTTGGATTTTTATGGACGAAATGACGTCCGGTGTCAAACAGACTGTTATAAAGTAAGTAAAATGTTTTTCTATAAAAAAATAATTAATAAAAATAAATACAAAAATGTGTGTTTTAGTATGCCGAGATGCAACCATTTTTAAAAACAGAATTTTTTGAGCTTATTGCTAATTGAATTTTAAATTTGGTAATTTTTTTCCAAAAATTAAAAACAAACAAAATATTTTATGATCTCGATCCAGATTATTTTGTTAACGTAATGAAGAATATTGTGATGCCATTACTTCCCACCTTGTCTCTAAAAGATTTGATAGTTTCTTCCTAGATAAATTTGTAGGTACTAAACATTCAAAATAAATCTTCCTAAGTTGCATAGAACCATCTACCTTTAGAATTAAAACCGGTTAATAGATACAATAAGAACCGAAGATTGAAGAAGGAATTTCTTCATAAAAGACCATATTCTAAAAAGGATCAAAATTCCACATTCTACCTTAGACTTTTGAGTTACTTTGTCATTAAATTTTAACTATTTTATATTATATTGTTGTTCGCTTTGTATAAAAACATTTATAATAACAATAAATAATATTTCCCTCTCTCTCTTTAATATATTGTTGTAATAACATCGCAGATAATAAATATTGTTGAACGAACAAGGCATTATTAAATTGAGCATCATCAATATCAGTATATTTAACACTTTAATTATATAGTTATATTTCCTATAGTTAGTGTAAATTTAAATGGCATTGAACATGTTGGTGAATTTAAGCCAAAACGTGCATTTAAGGTTAAATTATGTGAAAATCACTTTTTAAGTGAAGTCTATCATTTTATTTATGTTTTACAGTCGCAATATATGGTTTTTAATACTGCCGTACAAAGCTAAACCCCCGTATTTGCAAAACAATAAAAATGGCGTGAAATAACAATTAAACTTCAATGTATAATATAGCTTCACCTAATGGCTTCCAATTATAGAACCTGTATTACAGTAGAAGAAATGGACGAGTAAATTCATTTTTTTATGTGAAAACCTTCATATTTTATCACTTTCATAAAATAAAAACCCATACGGTGAATATCGTTATGAAAAATGGGGCCTTATACTAGGGACAATACCGGTATTTTGATAATACGGTGATTGCAGCTATATTAATTGGGATATGTACTAAAAGAAAAGGTAGAAATGCCGGAATATTCCTAAGGAAACGACCAATTTTTTGCAATCCAATTACAGTAAAGCAGCTATACAGTTTTATTTTAATATTATACACAAATATGCGGCAATAATACCTAATAATCAAGTTAAAATAGAAACATTGTTTTATATTAAAACATTTTTTTCAGGTAGTTCCAGCCAAAACTGTTCTCTATTTTCTGGTATTATATCACGATTTTTTAGGATGTTTTCCACTTTACTTTTTCCAAACCCTTTAGGTTGTGATTTGGTTAGGTTAGGTTGGGTTGTGATGGGTCTGGAATGTCCAAAATATATTTTTTCCTGCAAAAAATCGAGTTTTCTCCAATTATCATTATTGTTTCTTCCAAAATATAACTCATACTCATTACGTTTAATTAATTTTTCAGTAATTTTAGAAATGTACAGTTTTGAAGTTTCTTTTTTAACTACAGCTACAGAAGGAAAATTTTTCCACAGGTCTTCAAATTCCATTTTTTCAACATTGACTCTTTCTGACTAGATATTATTGGCATACTAAGACAATTAGACAATTAGAAAGAAACACGTATGAACAAGCCCGAAATATTTTAGACACTACGCGTAATACCCGTATTTGAATTTTACTAAAGAAAATCTACGTATTTGATTGCAAGTACTTGTTTATCCTATAGTAAAACAAAAATACGTGAACTTTTCTTAGCATTTAAGGTATTTTTTGCAAGTACGGGTAGAAAAAGGATCCTTTTTTAGCGTTTTTGAGCAAAATACGAGGTTATAACATAGAAAAGATCCAAGTTTTTAATATTTTTATTATACCAGACACAATATCTCATTTTTCGTTTTTTTTCAAATACGGGGGTTTAGCTTTTTGGACGGCAGAATATGCTCAGGGTTGTATAGAAAAACCCATCATTAGAAAAACCTTTGTTATAAGAAAAATCCAGATGAGTTTTTGTAATAAAATTTGCTATAACAACTAAGAATTAAGAAACACGAAACACCGATGCATATCAAATCCAATTTCCAATTTATTTTAAAAAAAAATCTTGCTTTTTTACATTTAATTTTAATTTTGTTAAGAGAAACAAAAAATCAAGATTTCAGATTCTGAAAATCTAAACGCAAACAAAAAAATACAAAATAGAGATGTAATACAATTACAAAATGAAAACCTTGTTCCTCTAAGTACATATTAAGTAATACTAATATAAGTGATAACAATAACATTATACCTATTATAAAATTATTTGGATTTGGTTTGGTTGGATGGTTTGTTTAAGAATCTGTAAAATTTCACCATCTTCGATACTTTTTCAACACCTATCTGATTTCGGAGCTTTGACCAAACATGACCAAAAGTTGAAAATATGCGTTCTATTGATGCACTTGATGTTGGACAGCTATGCAAGTTTGAAAAGAAAGAGCACATATCAACTAGGTGTTCATACTACTTGATTGAAGTTTCATAAAACTAAAATCATGCGAAAATGTTATTAATTATATTTGAATAAACATAAAGCCATCCATAATTCATATTTTATTTATTTTCATATAATTGCAGATGCATTCAATGCATTCAGGCAACTGACAACTTCCAGTATTTACCACTAATAAAAGCGCGGCATTTTTAAATTGGCAAAAACCCAAAATTTTTCAAAAACCCACAAAAACCCAGGAAAAACCCAGTGGATCGTCTTTTTCTAAAAAAAGTGGGCTTTTGCACAACCCTGAATATGCTTGTAAGGATTTATCTACTTTATTTACAGTTTTCTGTAAATAAATTTTCATTTTAGTAAAGCATGTTATAGATGTCAAAGGTAATAGTATAATACTATTATAACACATTACATAGTCTTTGGAAATCAAAGAACAAAGTTCGCTCACTAAGAAGCAATAACTAATACTTCCCTGGTTATATGCCACGAAGAACATTGAATTACGGGGTTGGTATATCTGCAAGATAGAACCAACCATTTTAGTTTCCAAATCGAAAGAACAATATCACTTATAGACCGGTTTCGACGTATTTGCGCCTTATCAGTACAAGGTATAAGATATCATTTATCCAGAATAGAAGCTCTGAGACTATAATTCTGGACTGAAGAAATCATTGATATCGCACAAATACATCAATCTCAGTAAGTAAAACGTTAAATATGCGATAACACTGACATATATACCAATCCCGCTTAACTTTGAAGTGTAATTCAATGTCCTTCGTGGCATATAGCCATAGAAGTAGTGGTTGCTCCTTAGTGTCTTTGTTCTTTAATTTTCAAAGACTCTGTAAGGCGTTATAATAGTATTATACTATTACCTTTGACATCTGATTGATTTATAATTCTTTTGGAACGAAGTTCCTTATCGCGCGTTGTGAAAGGAGGCTAGACGGATAAAATTCTTACGAAAAGTTTTGTCACGACACTTTTTGATATAGGAAGCTATTGTAAGCTGTACGGCGGCGCATGTTTCTCTGTCTGTATCTTCCTCTCTTATAGAAAGCAAGCCAGATATTTTCATTTCTATTTCGCATTGAACAGTGATGGATAAATTAAATAAATACCAAAATTATTATTTCACATTTAAATATTGAAGATTTTTCAGTCCGCCTCTGGTTAGTTGTCAAAAAAATTGATGATTTTAATTAATAGTATTTGTTGTTTTGCAAAGTTTTTTTAAATAGCTCAAATATTTAATTTTATTATTGTTTAACGAGACGTTTAAGAGTTTACATAGGCAAAATGGTACGTACTCCAGTCGACAAAGTAGCAGCTATCTTAATAATTGGTGAATCTAGAAAGAATCTCCATGAAACAGAACGTTTATTTAATGAGAGATACCCAGATCGCCCTATCTCGAGAACTTATTTGAGGGAGCTTCCTCACAAGTTTGAAGCAACAGGTAGTGTTCAAGATGCCAAACGATCTGGTCGACCAACATTTAGTGATGATAAATTAACTCCAATGTTAAAATGTCATATACTTGGAAATGTTATTGTCACTTTGACATCGATAAAAAAGGTGCATCCTTTTTTATCGCGATAAAAACGTCTCTTCCTCAATATCTAGTAAGCGGACGTCACTTTTACACAATGACAATGAGTCGCAAGTTTGGTTAATAAAGATAATTATTGTTGTTGTTCATCCATATTATATTCTGTCGTTAATTTATCTTGCCGAAAAACACTCGAGCTTTTCTTTTATCAGATAAATTTCTCTTTAACTCAAAGTTTAGCCAATCACTAAATTTGCTCGAAAAACTGACATTAGATAAAATTAGTGATTGGCAAAACTGTTTCGTTCCAAAGAGAAATTTATCCGATAAAAAAAAGCTCTTGTGTTTTTACTGTAGATAAAAAAATTGATATAGTTGCTGAAATGGTAGTAAACCCTACTTCCTCTTCAACTAAAGTTGCATCTATCTGTGAAGTAAGTAAAAGTACAGTACAGAAAGTGTTGGCTAAAAATAAATTTCATCCATACAGGTTAAAAATGGTACACCACCTTTCGGATGACGACCCCGACAAAAGACTCAAATTCTGTGAATGTATGACAAATAAAATTAGTCAAAACCCACATTACACAAAAACAATTTGATTTAGTGACGAAAGTACTTTTTGCCTCAATGGAAATGTAAGTACACAAAATGTAAGGTATTGGAGTGACACAAATCCTCACACCTTTCGTGAACAACATACCCAATTTCCAGAAAAAGTCAATGTTTGAGCAGGTATTTTGGGAAACCACATAAATTCAAATTTAAGCGGTGAAGTATATCTGGAGATGTTACAGAATGCAATAGAGCCGTTAATTCTTGAAATTCTGGAAGATAATCCAGATGAATTCGGCCATCCGAACATAACATTTCAACAAGATGGTGCTCCTGCACATTATTATGGTGCAGTAAGACGTTACCTGGATGAAGAATATCGAGGTAGATGGATCGGCCGGCGAAGTCCTATAGAACCTATAGACCTAGGTCACCAGATCTGACACCATTAGATTTTTTTGTATGGGGGTACTTGAAATCCAAGGTTTATACTACGGCACCAGATAGCATTGGCGTTTTGAAAGAAAGAATTATTGAAGAATGCAATGCAATTTCAGCCGACACATTCGAACGAGTACGACAAGAGTTTACTAATAGGATGTATTACTGTCAGGAACTAGACGGAGCACATTTCGAACACTTGCTAAAAGAATCCATTGTTGCTATTTGATTAATTAAATTAAAAAAAATAATTTCAATAATTTTGGTATTTATTTAATTTATCCGTCAAAATTAGTTTAAACCCAAACAAAATTAATATGGCTATGTAGCCAATGTCAATGCCTTTCAAACGAGATATCACTTGCCATAAGTTCCTATTTAAAATTATTGGCCAGAGTGGCACTGTGACGTCATCTATTACTATTACGTCACCTGTTACCATTCGTAGAGAAGTTTACAATACTTTATTTTCACCCTCCAAATTTTATTAATGTAAGTGTAGCCGTTCAAAAGATGCGAGGGGGGAGGGGACTTTTGAATAGCACTGTATATGGATGAAACGTATCTCGCATATACACTCGCATATACAATTAAAGTGACAACATTAACGGATCTTGTGTCGAAAATATTAATTATAGTGCACGTGAGCAGTGAGAGACACATTTCTGAAGTTTAAACAAGATACAAAATCGGGAGAAAAAGAACAATTTTGACCAAATAGAGTTTTTGTGATTGATAATTTTTTTCAATTTCGGATACGAAATAAGTTTTTTTGCAGTAAGTAGCTTCTCCTCCGAGCCAAGCTAATTCAAACGCCAAAATGAGATATTGAAAATACCTTACATTTATTAAGATACACTGAATTTTCTCTTTTCGAAATGTCCTTGTAGGATTTTACGTTTACCATTACGTGCAGCTCGTGATCTATTAAACTGTACGTCAATGAAGAGGTTAAATACAATATTGAATTATTTATAACATTTACTTTGTAGCATTTTAGCGGTGGTGTTCAAAATTGTTTTAACTACCGCTTCTTTGTAGTATTTTCCGTCATATCTTCGCATATTAGAAGCCCAAACTTGCAATATTAGATTCAATTTTTTGATGGTTCAAATTTCTATATTTAAGCATCGCAAAAGTAGAAAATTGTTAACAGATTTATGATTGAGTCGCAACTGTATTAGCAGGAACACAGGTATTAACAATTTTACTAATTTCATTGGAAGAATAGGTATGCCCAGGCAAACACATAGGAAGAAATTAATAAAAGAACCATCAGAAAAAGTAGCGAAAGAACAACTCTCAATGAGCACCATAACGGGGCTTCTTGCGGGGCACTTTCCCAGAAGGAGCACCTAAACAAAATAGGGCTGTATAACGGAGACCTAACATGCAGAAGATGCAAAAAGGAGACCGAAACTAATAAGCAACTGTGAGACGCTGGACCACAGGAGGCAAAAGCTGTATGATAGACCCCAAATGACTCCAGAAGACTTCTACAACCAACCAGTAAGAAACCTGTATGAGCTAATACAGGGAACAGATTGGCTGAATAGGCTGTGCTGTAGTCAAAACACTAGGAGGATCCCCAATAAGCCCAGGAGGCTAAGTTGGTGCCGGCGAAGGGACGGCTCCTTTTAAAAAAAAATTTCACTTTTTGTAGACTTCCCGAACCGACTCATTATCAGTGTTTAATAATTTGATGAGAAGTTGTTGACAAAAATGTCAAATTATTTGGTTTAGCTACTGACACAAATGTGACAAAAATGAATAGGTGAAAAAACCACTAGTGAATTTTTCGGAGGTAATATCCTGCTGCCTTCAATTTTTCCGGAAAAATACAGAAAAACGAGTTTCTTAGTAATTTGTTTTAACAAATAGCATGAGCGAGAGTAAGACGAGGATTTTTCCACTTTCGCGAATGCTATTTGTTAAAACAGATTACTTAGAAACGAGTGTTCCAATTTTTCCGCAGGAAAAATTAGATGCACGAGGGATATTTGGTAAGATTATTTCCTGAGTTGAATAAACATTTTATTTTAATACAACATTTTTGGAACTTTAGTTCTTTACGCAAAAGATCCGTTATCCGTTACGTTACGTTATGTTATGTTACATTGCTTCGTTATGTGCCTTGCTTGCGTGCGTGTGCTCTCTCCTGAGTCTCTTTCGCGTTTACGAAGCAGCGATTCATATGCTTCGGCCGGGAATCGAACCCGGGCCGCCCGCGTGGAAGGCGAGCATTCTACCACTGAACCATAGATGCTATATTAAAATTCTATGCAAAGCTGGTATTCGCAGTGCTGCTGATCTACTTGAATTTGTTCGGATAAATTTTTACTATTATTTTCATAATTTTTTTTGCGTGATTGATCTTTTTTGTTTATTTACAGCATCGGCTGTCAGGACGGTAGGTTGTGTTTCTAAGTTTAACACATCGGTAAGTGATTTACCGTTCAGACGTCGAAAAGTAATAAATAGCATAAAGACAATTTCACCAAAATGCAAAATATATTTTAAATTGATCGAGAAGTATAAATGTCACTTTTGACATTTCGTTCATTTCGAAGAAATTTAAATTATTTTATTCGGAATTTATTTCAATACGATCGCGCAAAAAATGGTATGAGCATCTCGAACGTTAAGGGTAATTACAACGTTTGCATGTAGATTCCTCTCGTGAAATTGAACAAAATGATATAAGGATTAAGGGGTCTAGCACATTTACTTTTCGAAATACAGGGTGTTAAAATTTTGAAAACTTGAATGTTTTAACTCGATCACTTTGAAATGGATGGCTAAATTGATTTGACATTTGGCAGGTTGTTTTTAAATGTAAAAGGGCATATTTTGATAGAAATAGTAGTTTGTGCAACTAGTGTGGATATGATGGCCATATCGCACGAGAACGAAGTTTGAGCACGACGGCGTAGGCGGAGTGCTCAATCGTTCAAGTGCGATATGAACAATCCACACGAGTCGAACAGCATATGTTTTCTACGACCCACTTAAGAAAAAATCTAGAAAATAAAAATTTCTATAAACTGTAATATAACTTCAGATTGAAAATTTAACCATTCAATTTTATGTTTCCACTAATTTTTTTGTGGTAAACGTACAGTTCTGGAATGTCCAATTTATATAATGCTACGGTTTCCCTTTTTAAATATACGACGCTGTTATAAGTAGATGTTGCCAGTCGGACTCACTCATGAAGGGTACCGTACCTTTATCTATAATAATGAATATTCTGCTAAATATTTCAAACGTCTACCTGTTGTCGTTATTAATATCAAGCAGAATAATTATTTAAAAATAAAATTGACAATAAAAAAAACTTCTTCACGGGGAATCGAACCCGAGTCTACCGCGTGAGAGTCTGGTTTGCTTACTACTCGACCACCGAGGAATATGCAAATTGTTGATCTATAACGTTAGATGTATTACATAATTTTTGCTTAAAAGGAACTGAAGTTCCTACCGTGTGTCCCGCGACACGGTCTACCTTTTTTTTATAAAATTTTGCTAGTTTACATTTGTGATGATTCTGAATCCAGTGGTGTAGTCATATTTGAGAACAAAAAATGCCTAATGTACTTTTGTCTTTTTTGGCAAAGAAAAATTAACATAGAGTGCCTTGAAAATAGTAATTATGCTATGAATATTGTACCAAAATACTGCTTTTAATACTGAATCTAAAAAAAATTAAATCAAAATCGGTTGAGAAATACAGATTTTACAGGGGTGCTTCCAAACAAAATGGGTTACACTGTATATAAATTAAATTAATTCCACTTTTCGACTGTATCGTCAAGTTTAAAAATTCAGTTAGTTACAGCTTTAAATAAAAGTGGCCTGAAATTTTGTCGTTGAATTAACTAAAAATGACAGATAATTTTGACATATGATATTTTTTGACAGGCGCCAACTATGTTGGTATACGCAACACTTAAAATTCCTTGTAAAAACTTGCCCTTACCTTGTAGAAAAACACTGTGCGTCAACTATGCAGATTTTTCTTAGTGAGGTGTATTCTAAATGCAATTTCCATTTACCTGTACCACATAAAATAAAAGGTTTATGGTACAGTTTCGTTGTGAGAAATCGAGAGGCAATTAACACACATACATAAAAGTTAAGTTGCAAACGCTGTAAATTGAATTAAATCAATGTTTGTAGGTAAAATTCCACGGATGTCACTATTTAAATATAATACGTAAAATGTAACGGTTTATTTGTAACGAGCGACGATCTAATTGGCGTGAATAATAGTTTAAAAAACACGCTTTTATACAGCGTGTCTACTTAAGCTAGAATCATGAGGAGTACTTTTTTATTGTCAATTTTAGGTTAAAAAACAATTATCGGATGTCAAATTTTTTAATGAAAAATATGGATTTTAGAACGTCTAACGAGTCTTCTATAGTATATTGTGTCGCAAGGGCAGAAAATGAGCTATTGGATGCACGAGCGAGCATAGTTAAGGGTTGTTAAAGATTTTCCTGTATGTGTGTCACCCAACTATAGGGAAGTTATTAAAATCCACCGATAGACTCTATCGATAGATGTCTGTGATGTCAGGTAGAATCTAGTTGATCTATCGGTAGACGATTATAAGAACGTATTTGATAGATTCTATGGTAGATTGAAAAAAATATAAAAAAGAAAGAAGATAAATTTGACAATTATTTTCAAACCACACCCATTTTATAATCCATTTTTATTAACAAAAAAAAATAATGTATTAAATGTTCAACAAAACAAAACAAGTAACCTGAATAAATGAATTGATGATTGTGCCATGATTGTGCATTCCCCTTCCAAATCTACCAGATTTATCGAGTCTCAAACCCGGTAGAACACGAGAGAGAACATTGCCAAATTTAGTAGTAACATAACAATATTGAAATAAATATGTAAATATCAGAAAATAAGAAATAGAAAACTAAAAAAAAACAAGAAAACTCAGGCCCAAACCTGGTTGATCAAAGTGTAACTATGTATGCAAATATCAGAAAATAAGAAATAAAAAACTAAAAAAACAAAAAACCCAGGTACTAACCGGGCTTCGAACCTACGACCCCTGAGTTGTAAGCTCAATACCCTACCAACTGCGCTAATCAGCTCATATTCAGTCACATCGAATAGAAGGTTAAAGGCTACCTCAACTACTAAATTTGACGTGGTGGGTGGAATGTGTCGGGAAAATAAGCTCTCGTTGGTAGAGCTGATGGATGTTCGATAGAACTATCTGTGAATTTAAGAACGAATTTAACGAATTTAAATCATAATACGAATAAAAGTAAAACACGAAAGCAGCCTTATTGTACATGTTAAAAAACAACTCAAATATTCAAAATAGTTATTTATGAATTAAGAGCGAAAAGTGAGGAATTATTGTTCGAAAGCAAGGGTAAACGCGCGACGCAAAGCGGAGCGCGTTAATTGCTTGAGAACAATAAAATTCCACTTTTAGCTCGAATTACATATAACATTATTTCTACAATCACTTGAATATATATTATAACTAATAAAATTGATAAATTCATACTTCTTATTTCAAGTATCTGTCAAATACTTTATAAAATTTTAAACGTATAATTATTATTGTCAATACTGTCAATGTACTTCTTCTTATTCTACAATTAGAAAGGCCTCAGCTAGCAGGGCCATACGGCCAGTATATGCAAAATATTCAGAACGTGGCACAACAATTAAGCACAAACACACAAAATAAATTAATACGGTAACATCGCAATCACACTAATCAATTATTTAAAACATTAAGAACTTAACAAAACAGCGATTTATTAGATTGTAAAAGATTTTCAGAAGACAAAAACACTCCCTAGCCAGGTTGCTCTATGATGATGTCACTGTCAATACAATTATATTTGTAGTATCGGTTGTTATGGGCAACGAGCGTTTTGCAAGTTTTTACGCTCGGCGAGCGTAAAGTAACTCTCCTCAAGAAACGTCAACTTTTCGTTGTAAATGGCAAGCGAAAAGCCTACTTTTCAATGTGATGGTAGAAAAAATTATTTTTTGAAGAGTGTCTCGGTGTCGTTTTGGGAATGTATTTAAGGTTATATTTCCGTTTCGTACTTTTACCGGTTTTGTGTCCCGAATACAACTAGATTTTTCAGTTTTATCTGTCAACCGAAGTGGTTAACCGTGGTTACGGTTAGTTACTTTCAGACCATAACCTAAAAAATTCACATGAAACGTCAAAATTACAAGTGACAGATAGTGGAAAACTTCATAAACCGTAGCGTTATGAATTTTCCGCCCTTGGGCTGCTAAGCAATACTTTCCGCCCTATTTTTGGTGTTCATATGATTGGTATTCGCCTACTTTGCCGGAAAACCAACCATGAACACTGAAATTAGGGCGAAAAATTCACGATTTTTGAAGTTTTCCACCATCTGTCACTTGTAATTTTGACGTTTCATATGACTTTTTTAATTAAACGTCAGTGAATGTCAATGTCATGTTTTTATTGATTTTTTCCTATTTTTTCCTGTTAAACTTCGCGAGGTTGTCAGCTTTCAATTGGTATCAAACTTAAACGCCTTTTTCTGCACCGAGTTTACTGGGAAGTGCAAGGTTTTAACACCGGGATTCATCTGTCAACAGTGACATTCTTGAATTCTTGTTATGGTTTATGGTTGAACTTTACAACTTTATATCTAAAGATGACCAGGAATCCAGCGAAATATTCACAGTTCCACTGCACCAAGTAATTATGTCGTGTTCATCGTTTACTTCTGCACGTGCGCACACTGATTTGACAGCAATCAAAATTAATAGACGACATTTAAAACTTACTGCGCGGGAAATCTAAAGTCACCGACCCTCGTAATCTATCTATTATTTATAGATATTGTTTTTATAGTTTGTAATTAAAATTATTTTTTATTCAAACAGTAAAAAGTACAAGTAAAAGAGAAATTTATGTTTACACATGTAATTAAACGTATTTATGTTTAAAGATCAATTAAAAATTAGTTGCCAGTGAACCATTTTGCAGCGATTAATATGTTTTTACATTTTAAATCGACTGATAAAAGAAAGCTGTACTAGTTGCTCGTAAATAAAGTGTGCGCAAATAATGGATTTATGTTGAAAAATTATTAAAATCAAGGTTTTGTCTGCATTATATTAGTTTTGTTGTTTTCAAGTTGGTTTCTTTTGTATTTTCAGAATTTTTTTACATCAGTCTTTATTCAGTGCTATTCTGCTTGCATATCGCTGAAAACATCGTTACATAAACAATATTGTTATGGTTATAAGGTATAGTTCTTTCCAAAATCTGAGAAACTGACCTGAGATGACATGCAATAAAGCCATAAAAGTATTAGTCGTGACAGGGTCGTATTTATTTTGTTGGCGAATAATAAATTATTAAATTAGACTTTTGGCTCATTCTTATTATGTATTTACTTAGTACTTTTTCTTTTTCATCAGGTATAGTGCGGGTAGATCCGAAAAGTTTCATGGTTTTATTGCATCTCAAGCTTGTCAAGTCAATTTCTTAGATTTTGAAAAGAGCTTTACTGCAATATGGTCCATGGTCCATTCGAATTCTTCGGTATAATTACGTCTTAAGATCATTTTAAATTAGACAATTTTTCGTGCAATATTTAGTCCAAGTTTTGGAACAAAATTTGGAATAGATTTCTTATGTGAAATATTGGCCAACTGTTTTGAGCTATTTTAGACTATTCCAATTTATTGAACAATATTTAGTTCAAGATTCTGCGCAGTGATTTGATTTGATGATAAAATAAATATAACCTTTTCAAAAATTTCGTTAGCTATGGAACCGGAAAATTTGAAATATTTATTAACTTGCACGGCTGCTCATGTCATTGTACAAACAAGCATGTTTTGATATTTCCTCAATAAACATTTCAATCTCTCGTTTATTCCAAGACATATTTTTAAACCACATTAATACATAACCACAAATTATCAAATTTAATGACATTTTCAGAGAGAAAAAAAAAAACCATGAATCAAATTGTTGAGAAAATAGAACCTGTTCTATTTTTTCAACAATATGACAGGTTAGACAATTTTTAATATCAATTTTTAAATTTAGACTTAAGAATTTGAATTGTTCCAAAACTTGAACTAAATATTGTACAAGACATTGTCAAATCTAAAATGACCGTTAGACGAATAATTTTTGGCCATCTGGCTCTAGGCACTAACCTCGTAATCGTTTATATTTCTAATTATTTTTAATTAAATATAACATTATAGTTTTAAAATTTGACAGCTGATGCAGTTGACAACCATAAATTAGGTTAGCTTTCCTCGGTTAGCATAGTTACCCGTTCTTTGGGTTGCAGCAATAATTTAATAGTTATCCTACACTTATACCCTTCACCCCACATTGTGAATCCCAAACATTGTCGTAGCCGATGGTAACTTCTTAACCATTAGGTAACCTAATATTAATAAACTGGCGTCAAATGTGACGTTTCTATTGTCAAGTTTGACGTAACGTCTGATATTTTTAACCACAGAATACACCAGCCAAACAAGAAGCGAAAGCCGGCGTAAATCCTTTGATCTTTTGGGGGCAAAATTTCGTGACCTTCAAACTGACGTTGACAGATAACGGATCAAGTTACACTGAGAAAATTGTTAGAAAAATGTAAATTAAATGTTAACTACACGCAAAAAAGTGAAACCAAAGAATCTCAAATAATTGTTTAATTTTATTACTTGTTTCGACAAATTTTTAATTGTTCAACTCCATTTATGAATTGTTAAAGTTATTTTAACAGCTCAACAAATATTGTGAAAAATATATAAATATAAGTTTTAGCTTCTGTTTTTGGAGTACCATCCATAATTAAAAATAATTAGCTATTGTTCAACCAAATGATTCTTATTTTCTATATTGTTATCGAAATTATATGTGTAAGTATGTTTTTATGTAGCACTATATTATGTAGGATAGGGTGAGTCTAAAAACCAATACAATAGTAATAGATTATATATTTATAATATCAATGTACAATAGAAAGAATTTCAGTAAATGATGATAAAAAATTACAATAAGTATGATGCTTGAATATAAAATTGTTATTATTAATATATTTGAAAGTTGCACTTCACCGGATTCTGAATTAAATTTTACACCCAGAGAAAATTTACTGATATCTGTGACAACGAAGTTATAAAAAAGAAGAGACAGTAAACTTTTCTCCACAGATATCGAAGTTTTGTTGTGTTTTTCAATTATTCATCCATCACTTGAAGGACAGCCACGAATTGCACACATTTTTGGCGCCATTACTAATAAATGTAATTTTGTGAACAAATTTTATCGTTCAAAACACAAAAAAACATGTAAATAATCAAAAAAGCGTACAACAAAGAAAATTCTTTGGCAACTGTCAGACATGCGCACTCAGAAAATGAATTGTGAAATAGCACAAGCTTCGCTTCTTCTTGGGATGGTGTATTCTGTGTTTTGACGTGAAGAGAAGAGTGAAGTTGATTAGCGAACGTTTTTATGGCAAATATTTAATTTCGTAACACTCATAAAAATTGAGTAAGTTTCATATTTCGTATTTTGTTGATACTCTGGAATCTTCAACAGTCAATAAAATGTTCAGCACCGGGTCAATGCCACGGATTTACTTAATTTTATATGTTAATTGAATCGAATGAAATCAGGTTTATGTTTTTGTGCAAATTTCTCCAGCTAAAAGATAAAAATCAACCGGTTCTTAATAAAATCCAACCAACATCTCACAACTGTATATAATATATTTTTTTAACTTTTAAACGCCTATTAACTTCACGTTATCTCGACATGTTAACGACAATTTTATGAAAAAAATTTATATTTATTAGTTTTTTTAAGAGAATCAAATCCTTATCTCTTTAATTTATTTTAATTTTTAATAAATTTAACGGTAACCAACAACTGTGACATGGAGATTTCAGTCATATTATTACAACTACATTCCATTTAACTCAAAAGTAATTCATGCAAATTAGTAACACAAATCTGGTGATAAGAAGTACATATGATAACAAATAAATAAATAAAATAAATAGGTGGATGACCACAATAATATTTACATAAGAATAGAGAATGGTATACGGTAGATAGCCACAGATATAAAGAGGCGAATAGAGAAGAGGATGTGGTAGATAACCTCATAAATAAACAAACAAGAATAGAGAGGATGAGGTAAAGAACCACAGATATAAATACAACAGAGAATAGAGAAAAGGATATAGTAGAGAATGACAGATATAAGCAAAGAAGGATATAATAACACTAAACGTTTTTAACGTATGGGTTAGGTTCTATGTGAGTGTGGCTTCCTAGCCACCTCCACTGAGACCTTCGTTAGGTCTATTGTGGCTCACCCCTAGGGATTACAATTCGCCCAACAATCGTGTGGCTCTTGCGAAGTCCATGGATGTATTTAGTGATACTTTTTTGAAGTCGTTCGGCTCTAAGGTACTAGCACCGAATATATTATACCTTACCCTGCCCAACGCTGCACATGAGCATTGTATGTGCTCCGGAGTTTCGTCCTCCAAATTACAGAGCCGACAGTCCGAGATCTGAACCAGACTCATCTTCTTTATTAGAGGTGGTAATTTAGTTGACAATGTCCTGTAAGCAGTCCCGACAGAATGCGTTGGTTTGCTCTACCCCATTCCAGGATATGCTTATTTTTTGTACTCGAAGGGTAATATATGAACGCCTTCGAGTGAGAGAGCCCAGGTAGCTATGGCTGATTTAGCAGTGCTTTCCGCAATGCCAAAAAATGGTTCAAATCCCTTTTTTGCCAGAGTGTCGGCCTCCTCAATGTCCTTCACCCCTCGATGCGCTGCCACCCAGGTTAGAATGACCCTGTTTTCCTTGCCTAGTATTTCAAGGGATTGTAGACAGTTCGAGCTCAGTGCTTTAAGAGCAGCCAGGCTATCTGACAGGATGTGTATGTTCTTTTTTACAAAAGGTTGATTCATCAGCTCTCTTGCAGCCAGTTCAATGGCGTATACTTCAGCCTGAAAGACGGTAGCGTGCCTGTTCAGGCTGGCTGTGATTTCAACTCTGGGTTTCCTGCTGAAGACCGCTGCTCCAGCCCCGTTTCCGGTTTTGGATCCGTCAGTGTAAAGCACGTAGTCCGTTTCAAGGAAGGAGATTTCTTCGCTATCCCATTGGTCTCTCACGGAAACGAGGACCTTAAAAGGCTTGTCCTTGTGAAGCTTTGTGACAGAAAAACCCGAGGGCATTCCCAAGAATGAGGTATGGGTTATTAGAGATACTTCCTATTATACTGGGGTTATTATTTTTCCATTGTTTTCATCAGCATTTCAAACAAACTGGATAATCTTACGAGATCATTGGTTTTATTATTATTCAGTGATATTGATTTTTTTGTTAAATTCTAGGTAACTCCGTGCAAAAATAATACATTTCGGAAAACAGTTACCAAGGACATACAAATATACAAAATCTTGTGTTAATAAAGAACCTAAATTATTGGTAATTTGAATTGTTATTACTCCTTTATCATATCGCTAAAAATATATGTAAACCAATTATCGTTGGATTTAAGTTGTTTATTTTTAAAATTCACAAACACTTACGCGTATAACAATCAAAAAGATCGATAAGCGCAAGCGCGTGTGTATACAGAGTGTTTGGAGTTCTTTCGTAAACGTGTCAATGTTGCCGGATTTGGAATTTTTCTGATGTTATTCATATTTTTTATATTCTAAATGTTTATATCAAATTTACAATATATGAATGAAAATGGTCGTACGACAATACAGTGTGCTGGTTACGTGTTGCACATTGTACGTCTTGGTTGGTAAATCCTTTAAAATAACAACAATGGTTTGAAACCTTGATTTAAAAAAATTCTAATGATAATATTGGGTAATTTTGCAAAAATATACTATTTAATGAAATTCTGTATACGTACAGTTTGTTGCTAATTATACAAATCATCCAGACGAGCAATTTTAAATACTTTGGTAGGTTACGCTATACAGTGGCATGCTAAAATATGGAATAAATTTAAAATATCCTTTTTTTTCATTTTTTTTATACAATGAAATAAAATAGATTGAATTTTTATATATTCTCGGCTATTATATATTCTTTATCAATGATATTATGTTGTGAATTATTATAAACAAAGTACACATTAACAATTAACAATGTTTACTGCTAAAAATTCGACTATAAAAGCGTTATTCAACGATAAAAGGCACTAATAACCATAACACGCATTCTATATTTTGAAAATAAAAAATCCAACTTTTAAAAAATAAAGTATCTACCAAAAAAAAAGTGTAAATATTTTCTTTCGATTTGTTTTTGCCGGCCAGAAGTTAAAATAGGAAGCAAGCAGCATTTAACGACTGTAAGTAAACGTTTTTGAGTTGATTTAAAATTGGATTTGAATATTCTCATTCCGTAATTATACGAATATACTCTTCTCTTTTAATAACAACCTACCAATTTAAATCTTCAACACTCTCCCTTTGCTCTGATTGCTTCAAAATTGAATTAAACAGATTCTCTCCCGTTTTCAGGTTGAAGTAGAGATATTCTAATTTGAATTTCAAATAAGATATTTTATAATTATATGGAAAGTGCTTTTAAAAATGCAAACCATTATACTGAACTAATATATTTGCACAAGTCAAAAACAGATCTCTACTTTTTGAAGAATAAATATTTGAAGGTTAAGTTTAGGACCTTTAAGAAATAGTCGATTCAATAGAGCGTGTCCACGTGACATCACAAACTATTTTTCGTGCAACCGGACGCAAAACAAGCATTTTGCAGCCGCAACAGAGGCCGCAAAATGATATTTTGCGGCCGTTACCCAGAGAATAATATTTTGCGGCCGTTACCCAGAGTGACGGCCGACAAAAATTTTTACGGCCGTTCCCATAGTGACTGCCGGCAAACTGAACGCCACTACAGCATTTGACATTTCTGAAATATGACAATAACAATATATTTCGAACCAAAAGCTAACTGTCTTTTCTAAAGAGACATAATGCTTATTGAAATTATGTAATTTTCACGGTTGCACGAAAAATATTGTGTATACTATGGCCGCGAAATGTTTTCGCGACCTCGAGATTATCTTGCCTCGGCCAGAGCGGCCTCGGCGATAATCTCTCTCTCGGAACGCGAAAAAGCATTTTGCGGCCTTAGTATACAAATAACTATTGACAACAGACTGGTGGTAAAACAATAAACAAAGCGTTCAGAACACGTGGTATTTAATAGTGAGGTTATGCTGATTTATAATGATACTTAGATCGTGTTTGAGTTTAGTTGGTTTTGCTTCAGTGTACTTTTAAAGTTATTTTAATTGTTGAGCTTGCATATTTAATAATATACTCGTATATAGTATAGGTTAATAGTTGTTTGATAATTTTTCATCGTGTCTTTTGTTTATTGTTTTACCACAGAATACACCAGCCAAACAAGAAACGAAAGCCGGCGTAAATCCTTTGATGTTTTGGGGGCAAAATTTCGTGACCTTCAAACTGACGTTGACAGATAACGGATCAAGTTACACTGAGAAAATTGTTCAAAAAATGTAAATTAAATGTTAACTACACGCAACAAAGTGAAACCAAAGAATCTCAATCAATAATTGTTTATTTTTATGACTTGTTTCGACAAAGTTTTAATTGTTCAACTCAATTTATGAATTGCTTATGTTAATTCAACAGCTTAACAAATATTGTGAAAAATATATAAATATAAGTTTTAGCTTCTGTTTTTGGAGTGGGTACCATCCATTATTAAAAATAATGATCTATTGTTGAACCAAATGATTCTTATTATTATTCTTACAATAATAATAGATTATATATTTATAATATCAGTTTACAATAGGAAGAATTTCAGTAAATGATGATAAAAAATTACAATACGTATGATGCTTGAATATAAAATTTCTATTATTTATATAAGTATTAAAAAGTTACACTTCACCAGATTTTGAATTAAATTTTACACCCAGAGAAATTGTACTGATATCTGTGACAACGAAGTTATGAAAAAGAAGCGACAGTAAACTTTTCTCCATAGATATCGAAGTTTTGTTGTGTTTTTCAATTATCCATACATCACTTGAATGACAGCCACGAATTGCACAAGTTTTTGGCACCATAACTAATAAATGTAATTTTGTGAACAAATTTTATCGTTCAAAACACAAAAAAATATGTAAATAATCAAAAACCTTACAACAAAGAAACTTCTTTGGTAAACAATAAAATCACATGTCATTGACAGATAACGGGCTTAAAATGGCGACTGTCAGACATGCGCACTCAGAAAATGAATTGTAAAATAGTACAAGCTTCGCTTCTTGTTGGGATGGTGTATTCTGTGGTTTTACCACCGGGGTATTGTCAACTGTCGTGGACATGACCCATTGAACTCGGTGATTTTAGGCACTAAAATCAGGTAAGATTGATTAAAAAAATATAAAGTAGCCAAAGAAGGGTAAAGGAGAAAAGGAATGAGAGGTATTGGGTGTCGGTCAGCAAAACTAGAGCCCCTCATCTTGTGGAAGAACAAATGTTTTTCAATCTTATCTCATTTCATGAACATTAACGCCATCGATACGCAGTTTACCGCAATCGATAGATAATAAGTTGTAGTTTTATGAACAATGACAAGAAGATTTTAAAAAGAATTGATCAATTATTTAACTTTCGGCCTAATTTCCCCGGACTATATTTACCAAATATTCATCTATTTTACGGCTAGTGTAATATTCGAAGAATCTAATTAATATTTTTATTAGAAAACGTCTCTCTGACACATTTTTGTTCTCTGCATAAATTCCCTTGAGTGGCAAAGTTTTATTAAGTCTCTGGAAGCGCCAGGCAGGCAATATCCATGGAAACGTGTATATAATTCTTTTATTCCAAATTTACATATAACAAGATACATTACTTTTCTCTATTCCATATTGGTTTTTCAAAATGATACACGTTTTTCCACTACTAGCTGTGAAGTTGACAATTATTGCTTCTTCTAGCCAACTGAGAAGTTGAATTTCTCTATTAGTGGTGAATAATTTTCCATTATTGGACAAATTCAGTAGTTCAACAAAAACTTGTGCAACATAATTTTGTATAACCAGGAGATTGTCTTTAAAATATTTTCTGCTAGAAATTACCAATCAAGATAAAATTATTTGAATAAAAATGCCATTAGTTTAAAATTCGCGCTTAACCAAAAATGACTGATGACATAACGAGTACGTTCCTAATATATCGAAAACTGACAGTGTACTTGTCAGTCAGACGACAGGGTAAACGCTTCTCCTGGTGCGTTTGTGAATTATTTTCAATTTTTGTCCTAAATTTGGCTGGAAGTGGAAAAAATTGTATATACACCATGGTGTTGAAGACATTTATGAACCTCGCACCTTATTCCGCTTGGGGCGAAGAAAGAATCTTGGTATATATATAGTCATCTATCACATCATCAAAGTTCAGTTTTTGCATGACTTCTCTTTCGATAAAAAGAACTGAAAGGGATTTCAAATTTTCTTGAGATAAACTATTCCGCTGATAATTTTTTATTCGTTTGAGAACGGAAAATGATCTTTCTCCACTTGCGTTACAAATGGGTATGGTTAAAAATATTTTCCAAATGGTTTCAACATTGGGAAAAGTTGAAGATAGACCGTCTATGATTAATTTGTACATATCTTCGGGATTCGACAACTTCATTTCCTTCGCAAAGCTTTGGAATTGAATAAATTCTTCTTTGAAAAGGGATGTATCAATATCTTCTTTGTACAATTCGAGCAATCTGTATATGCACAAGTCTCTTTCCACTGTAGAAATATTGGTATCAAAAATGAATTTGAAGTGTGCCAGAATTGAATTGTATGCTTCAGCTCGTTTTTCCATCTCAACTATCAGAACGTCGCAGACAACATAAAATACATTTACGATGAATGATTTTCTGCCACACAAAATTGTATCGTTCTCTACAGATTCGTCAAATGGTATTTTTCTTTTTCTCGTCCTGTTTCTCTCATCTTGAGCTTGAACTTGATATATCTTATAGGATACTGAAATTCTTAAAACGATTTAAGTAGATATAGCTATACAGTTTCTAGGCCACTGCTTCAAAAATCTCCGCTTGGTGGCGCTGAGAGTGGCGGCGCGCGCGTTGTAATTTTAGGCCGCCATTTTTAGTCCTGTTGTATATTTAAAAATCTGAAAAAAACTTCAGTGAGATTCGATCCCACAACCTTCGCGTCTATAGCGAGGCATTCAACACATGCTGCCATAAGCTCTCATGCATATTATTAGCGAAGAATGGTATGGCTGCTGCAATGTTAATCCGGGGGTCGGTGTGGAGGTAATCTACGTAATCGAGAGTATAGATATACCGGGGATGGTTGAAAGTAGCGCAATAATGCTGTCAAAAAGGCACTAACACCTAACTTCGTTACTATTGGTCCGATTTGAATGGAACAAACGGCA
>CAJUYG010001792.1:8704-51826 GCA_910591675.1 Galerucella calmariensis | reverse complement strand
TTTGGGCCAAAATGACGCAGGAGTACTCAAAACCCCGATTTCGGACCTCTGGAATTGAAATGGTGGATGAAAACGTGATTGTACGCCCCTGTTTTTCATACTGAATCTAACAAAAAAATTTAAAACAAAATCGGTTGAAAAATGCGGAATTTACCAAACAAAACGGGACACACTGTATATAGATAATTCTGTAATTGATTTTAAAATGGCCCTCTTGTACATAAAAATAGACTATAGTAGGCCTTAGGCAATAAAAGATACTTCCGAATAGCTACAAATGGGTGGAAAAAATTTAATCCTTAGCCAGGAGAAAGCTGCACAAAGTTTTGATTGTTTCAATGTATTCATGTGAATATAACTTTCAATATTCGTCATTTTTTCTTCATTTTCTTGGATTAGTCCGACTACAAATACAGTAGAAACTGTTAAATCGGAATTATATATTGCGTTCCAGCAAGACCACAATTATCCATTCTCAAAGCGATAAATCCCATCAATTCGTGTCTCAATGCAACTGACGATATCCCTTCGAGACATTATTAAATAGTTAAGAAGCATCTTATCCAAGTTCGGATCTTCGCTCTCACCGCCTTGGCCATGTCGAGAGATCCAATAGTCTCCTTACACAAATGTAAATGCAAATGGGTCACTAACGACCCTGCACCATTGCTATGTTTATACGAAAATGTGATGACACAAACTACTGCCATACGTTATGCCGCCCCACTTTCTAATTACCCACAGGATCATTTCCACTGGGACTGGGAGAAGGAGGAGATCTATCATGGCCACCGCGGTAATCGCTTATTTTAGTGGCTGCTGTATTTTAATTGTTGTTAAAAATCCGATTATATTAAAGTGGTTTTTAGCCGGAAATTTTGTCACATTTTTTAGATATGTTGTATTTATTTGCTGGTATAAAATATGTCTGACAACATGGCATTTTGCTAATGCCTTGTCGTTGACATTAGAAAAAGTATGACAGTATTCTCGCTCCCATTTATGAGTTCACTCTTTTTGTTAAACGATGCACCGAGATAAAAGTTATTTATAGACAAATAAACTGATTTGTTTGACATACCTTTGTTTGAAACTAACATTGCTTATTTATTATTAAGAAGCCATATTAACGTAAAAATATTGGGAAATTTTGATATAAAAAAATGATTTATTCGAGTGTAATTTCTTTAATGTAGAAAAATGTGTTCTCCTTTATGGACACCTTCATACAATTGTTCTCCATAACTATGAAAGTCTACGAAGCATAATATAATATTTTGTTATAAAATATAACAATGCTATTTGGGTAAAAATTGTTTTCATTACCCAGAATAAACCCTAACATCTTCAATAATATTTCATCACTTTAAAACAACAAATTAAATATTCATAGTAAATCATTTAAAAGT
Source organism: Galerucella calmariensis (assembly GCA_910591675.1). NCBI lineage: Eukaryota > Metazoa > Arthropoda > Insecta > Coleoptera > Chrysomelidae > Galerucella > Galerucella calmariensis. Next base: position 50,417 of record CAJUYG010001792.1, on the reverse strand, counting down.
TTTGACAGAAATTAACATTTTTTAAATAAGCTTATAGATTATTAGCCTCAAATAAGATCTACTTTATACCGAAAAAATAAGTATTTCAGGATAATTGTACATTTATTGTTACGAGAAAAAAAACTTATTTGCTACAAATCACATATTTTTTCACCCGTAAGAAATCACATCACATTTCCCTATTATTCAGTAACGGTCACCGCCTGTATACGTTTGGCGTCAGTCTGCATGTGAAATTAGATCAGTTTTTGCAATTTTACTAATTATTTTGCTTTTGTGAAGTATGTGGTTGAAGTGCTCTGGACAAAAATAAGTTTAATAATAGAATGAACGAATTGTTAAACTCATGGCGATTACAAGAATTGTGAGATATCTTTAAAGGTAAGGCAATAAATGAAAATTATATTCAAGTAGGTAGAGGATTCAAGCAAGCGAGATGTACCTCAAACATAGACATTTCTCAATTATACCTGTCAGATCTACTCCAAGAACTCCAAAAAAACTACCATGGGGAAAGCATTAATGAGCACACTTGAGGATAGACAAGGCTATCTTGTGGATACTATTGTTGGTTATGTTTCAGATCATCTGGGTATGCTTAATTTCAACAATGTATGGTTTCCATTATATAAATGTATGGTATCTACTTTTAAAATGTATAGTTTTCTTTTTAATAGATTAAAATATTCAGCAGCAAGTTTTTTATTCCTATCCTGCTTTCCTACTAAACAGTTTTATGGATAAATAGAGACCATCAATTTTTATTAGATTTAAACATGTTTGTCCTAAAAATAGTGTAATTTTAATCCGTGTCCAGACTAACCATCGACCAACCCGATACATTTTTTACGAATAAAAAATATATCGTTAACCCAGACAATATCCTTTTTTAAAGTAAATAAATATATTTTACCGATACAATACATTTTTTATGATAAAGAAATGTCATTCTGCCATAAAGTGATTTTTTTTATAATAAAACAATATAGTTAGCTTGCAAAAATAAGTATTTTTCATTGGAAAACTACTTTATTTAATTTGAATGTTTGCAAAGATAAATATAACTATTTTGTCATTATACCTCAATAAATGTTGTTTGAGACAAATATGACACATTTTTACAAGAATAAATGTAACTTTCGATAGATAACTCATTTTATTGATGACAATGAATATGTTTTTATTCATCTACAATATTACTTTCTGAACTTGAAACAAATCCTTTCTTAACGACAAATTAAATATTAGTTAGGCCATATGGAAAATCATATTTATTTGACATAATAAGATTTTGATTGTCACAAATAAATCTTTTTCTCGGTGTGTGAAGTTGTCGAAAGAGTAAAGTCCTATCTGAATGAATAGCTGTGAATTTCATGATTATTTTCAGTATTGAATGGGTAACTATACCACACCAAGTTCCTACCAAGATTAAACTGCAACGATAAAACGGGTTCCAAATCCCCAGGATTTGTTGAATCATATAAACATTATTTATTTTTCAAAAGTGGTTTATAATACATTCCTGTATTTTATTTTAAAATCAAATCTCATTTTTCAAAGACATCGTTTTTCATTGTGTAGTGATTCACTAAGCCAAGCGGGGTTCTATCTTTAACGCTTCCTGAGATATCCAGCTTCTGTTTCAGCCGGACACATGCTTTTTACTGCCGATTCAGTAGTCTAAGACACCGGAAAGCTGGAGAATTGCAAACCGCGACACGAAGGTTGAAATCCCGGTCATGAAATTTTGTTTCAGAGTGAACATATATTATGTTCTCAATTTTTCTCGAAAATACAATAATCGTAGTCCAATGAAGGAAGTTTAATTTTGAGCCTATACCGTTTAGTTATCGAAAAATTTGATGGAAGACGTGTGGGACAACAATAATGATTTTTGTGATCTCCTGAATAGGCGTGATGCCTTCAAATAGTTTTTTCATCAAGCACAGAGTACTAGAAGGTTAAAAACTCAGTTTTTCTACGACTGCTATTGAAAATAGTTCTTTTCCCACAATTTACGAAACTACAAAGTGTCACTTTGCCTAAGCCGTGGGAAAGATTTTTTCCCACGCCACATATTATTTTTGTATGGAGAATCAATGCCTAAGCCGTGGGAATTAGTTATTTTCCTAACAAGTGGGGAAAGTGATACTTTCCCGCACGCGACTGCAGTTGACTTGCAGGGCGGGAAAGACACTTTACGCATAAGTTGGGAACATTATTTTTTCTACGACCGTATATACAAATAGGTATACAAACCCATTCTTCAAAAGTTTTTTTATTTCAACATACATGTACAAAACTTTAACCAAAAACTATCATTATTTTTATAAATATTAATATTAGAAACACAATTTGTTGCATTCTGTGAATTACTTAAAATTGCCGGTCCAGTGGAGTTATTTGGTGTTAACTGGTAAGTAGATGACGTTGATGAGGATGGCATCGGTTGAAGTCAAGTAAAGATGACGATGAAGGTGACGGCAACGGTTTTAAGTCATTTGTAGATGAAATAATTTTTTCTGATATATTTTTCTTATATCAAAAAGGGGTGGTTTGGTAGCTGATTTATGACACCACTTTGAAAAATGTACAAGGTTATATCAAAATATCTTCATTATTTTATATTTTCAAAAAAAATTGAAAATGCAACAAAAAGCTAGAAAAGATGTAGATTTAATTCGATGGACTATTTATTCACCTAGTGTCACAATAGTTATAACTTCCGGAGTAAAAAACTATCTAATTAGGTCAAAATTTGCATAATTTAACTTTCCCGCACTAGTGCGGGAAAGTGGGTTAAAACGCACGGTCGTAGAAAAAGTTGAATAAAATCGACAAAAACTTAGTATACTACTGTCATCTTTAAATACCTACTTAGTTGTCACAAAACTGTCATAATATTATATTAGAATTTTTTAAATTGTAAAAGGAAGTTTCAATCGTGATTTGATAAAAATTCCAATTTCTATTGGAAATATTAGTTCAACAAGACATTAGTTATTTATGATATAAGTGTTAAAAGTACATTTTTAAGGCACGCATGTGAAGGTTTGCAATTCTGCAATTCACATGAGTGCCTTAAAAGGTACTTTTAACACGTATATCATACAATATTTTTTCTACAAACGTTCAAAAAATGCAATAATACAGTTTGAATTAAATTTTAAAAACCTTTATTAATACATCCAAAGGAGATAATTTTAAATTATTTAAATTTAAATTCCATTTTTTCTGCGCATCATTCCTCCTTATCCACGGAAAATGGTAAAACAGCAGTGCAGGAAATTAATTTGTCAAATTGCACAAATTGTACTATTAATATTAATGTTAATAAATAAAATCTAAATATTTTGACGTTTGCTTTCAAAATTTGACAATTCACTTTTACCAGCAGTGCCATAAACATTTTAAGCCACTCAGTGTCTTAAAGTGACATTTTTAAGGCTTCTATGGAGTGCTAAAAATGGCATTTTTAACACGTTTGTAGAAAAAAGTACTAATTTACAATATAAATAATATGGATACTGATAATAGTGACGATTTCAATAATACTCTGCCAGAGATATTGGAAAAAGGTGCAAAAGTAACTTTAGATTTCTTGCGGCAATTTCAAGAAAAAAGTATAAATTGACAAACGGAAAATTTGTAGAGTGGCAAAGAAATACAAAATTAAAATCTTTTTCGGAAAGTGTACTTTTGGTATATTTAGTAAAGTCGTCAAAAAAATTAAAGGCGTGTAACAGTTTGGTCACAGTTTGTGCAGTCTCAGAAAAAGTATAGTGTGCAACATGTGGGAAAAGTACTTTTTCCACCAGTAGCACAATATACTATTTCCGTTGAAGTTATTTCAAAGAAACAATGTAATTAGGAAAAATGTATATATCATAATCACGAAATTAGAATTATATTTCAGCTACTTGACAGTTCAATGGTAGGTGGTGCAAACGGAATTTTGAATCGAATATAATATGATCAAATTATTTGGAAATTGATTTAATGTGTGTAATATGATTAACAAAATTGCTATCCAATTGAATACAATTGAAGAATGTTCGAATGAGTTGTATTTAAATTAAATTTGATGATTATTATTAATTTGAAAACATTGTTTATCAGTGTTCGTTATTATTTGTATTAATTTGCTTATTCCCTCCATTCGCCACAAATTCAGTATTCAATGAGTTTTTGTTCATTATTCCAATGACCCAATCAAATTATATTTTCTCCCCATTCTTGGTTGTTTAAGGCGTTATTGTAGGTTGAAAATTTAAAAACATTCCATTTTTTCTCATATTCTTAAGGTTTGTGACTTGAGGAGTATATCCTCGAAGGTATTTTCCAAAATTTCAATTATTTTCGGAGATATAAGTATTTTTGTAACTTGGTCCAGATATGCGTTCACCGTTATATCCAGATTGAGCGCTCAAAAATATAAGCTTCAGACGATTTAAAAAGGAGAATATCAGATCTGGTGTGAGCCTAACTTAAACTATAACAGACTCCAATTTTAAGTATTCTTGAGAAAATTAAAAAGTAAAAAAAAGTATTTCGTCGCAGGTAAGAGAAATTCTTATCGTCTGTACCGACGAAAGTTAAATTTATATTCCTAATAATTCCCTGCCCTCTTATTATATATCAAGACCCTTTTTTCAGAGATATCCCACCCGAAATATTCTGGGACCTAAAATTCCATTCCATGGACAAAGCTACGAGTATAACCATAATACATGGATGATCCAACAGACGCTAGAAGCCGTTCTTACCTCAGACGAACACAAGAACAAGAAGAACAAAAATAGTTATTTATGATATGAGTGTTAACAGTGAGGTTTTATTTTGTGAGTGAAAACGTTTGTGAAATGAGCGGAGCGAATTGAACAATTTCACGAACAAAATAAAATCACTTTTAACACAAATACCATACAATGTTTTTTGTACAACTTCCCTATTTTGATAATGAAACGAGCGAATTTGCAATGACAATAAATTCAAAATGCATTTTAGTATTCAAATAATCAAAAGATTGTTGTGAATGGCAGACGTTTACATAGCAGCGTGCTAAAAATATTTTTAACACTAGTGTTAAAAGTATTTTTAACACGCTGCTATGTAAACAATCGTTTTTAACATTGTTTGCTATCATTAAAAGTGTCACTTTTAATGACAGTTGTACAAAAAATTATTTTTTATAATTTTGACATATAAAGTGACACTTTTAAAATTGACTGACATTATGAAACGTCTTACTTTTTGTAACTAGTTGCATGAAGTAAAATTTTATGGTGACGAGAAATGTATTTCAAAACTAGTAACAAAAAGAATTATTCTATTTATTGAACTGTTATAATACAAGTTAAAAACATGAATCATAGATTAATTAATTATTATAAATATTGATAACACAATAATTATTGCAATTATTCAAATTAATTCCCGACGACATATTTTTTTCATTGCTCGAACTTGCTGTTATTTGGAAAGCGGCGCACATTGCATTATATGTTTCACCAAATATTTCTTGCGCTATAAGTTTTTTATTATTCATGGAACTTTCAACATATCCCTCCGCAACAGAGGTAGATTTCCAACCTCCATGCCTCTTTAATTTTAAAATATCAGCGCCACTGTCTGCTAGGAAAGTGGCAGAGCTTCTTATGAAGCAGTGGCCAGTATATAGAACAGAAGAACGGAAGAAATGTTAATTCTGCTTTTCTGCATGCTCCTGCCATTCCAGTTATCATTGCAACCTTAGCCATTAAGTATTCTTTATCAACAGCTTCCACTAAATATTTGGCAAAATCTTCTTTAATAAAAACTTTTGACATTTTAGCATTGTACCCATCCGCTTGCCTTTTAATATATGATACCAAATTTGTATATTTTTTAATATTGATATTCCTTTTCAGATTTAGTTCAGACCTTAACATTGAGTAAAGTGTCCATAATGTGGAAACTTTTAGATCTTTCTTACCCTCAAAATATGCAAGTAAAGCTTTCTCATTAACATGTTTAATTTTCTTCTCATCACACCACGTACCAAATTTTTCGTTTGCCAAATCATAAACTGCCTTTGACTTTTTGGGAATTACTGATAATAGAGCATTACCTGCTGCCTCTTCAATATCGCTTGGTAGCTCTTCAGAACTTGAATCACTCATTTTTAAAAAATAAAACTAAAAATATATCAATCTCGCTAAAAACCTTCCGTCTAGACTTTTTTACAAAATGTCAAACTGACAAGTAACATGAAGTAACAGCAGCAAGCTAAATTTATGTTTTCCAAATTTTTATCAATTATATTAAATTTTATTTTTTTATTACTTTCTTCAAAATTAGAAAAAATCTTGTATGTTACTAAATGAAATTTTGTGTAACTTGTGAGTTTTTGCGTTACACAAAATTAGCCATTTCGTAACTGATGGCATAAATAGCTATTATCATTAGTTAATCTTGACAAAGGTAGCTGGAACACTACCAAAACGTCGAAATAAAAAACAGTATAGTGGTTTGATTCCCAAAAAATAAGAGAAAAAATAACTATTTACAATAACATGATACACGTGCGTTTTGAGAAGAAAACTTCAACTGCTTGGTTTAATTAAATTACAATCAAAATTTTATTCATGTAAGACTTTATTTGGTCTATTTACACAAATTCAGTCAATTAATAAACATAAAAACTTTTAGTATTAGCGAGATATATTTAGGATTGAAAAAGTAATGCCCTCGAATGTAGGCAGCACATAATGCAATTTCTTTAAAAATAGGACACGTTTTCTTGAGTAGCATGCTATGAAAATAAATGTCATGTCATTTATATTGTTAATTTCTTGAACAAAATACGATTGTACCCGAACGTTTTCTCAACTTTTTCTACGTATATGTCTGATAGTAGTGAAAGTGTTGAAATTATGAGCACTCCACCGGAGATTTTAGAAAAAGCTTAAACTGCCACACATAATTTGTTACCGCTAAAATCTAAAGAAAGGTACGAAATAATTGCGATGTTTTTTATTTAATGGAAGAAAATGAATGGGCGTAGAAAAAGTATAGTACGTTACACGTGTTGTAAGCCCATTAAAACTCATGAAATTTATGCACTTGCTAAACTCTTTCATTCCGTGCGTAATGGGTAACTTACAACTCATGTTACGTAATATACTAATTAAACCTATAAGCCTTCATATATAATAATAATGTTGGGACGACTTTAAATTATATTCAATTCCCTGGTTTCATTCGTTATTAGTTTCGTTAATTGCTTGGACTTATCAGTTTGCACTGAAAGCATTATTGGTTTTTTGAAGTTATTATGATTCTGCTTCGAAAAATGATTCAAATTCAAATATTAATTCAATTACTCTTACCTGTCACGGTCCAGCAAACCGGCAGCTATCTGCTATGTTAACGCAGTCGAGATGCTCAGCAAAAGGCAGGTTATTTCCATAACATCTCCTGAAAATATCAACAGAATTAAATTCTTGAATGGTTTTTATTATATTCTTGTAATATTCTACTTTCGAAAAAATTCAAACGATAAAGACACCCAGTTCCTTTCTAGTTGGTATTTAAAAATTAAGTCCAGCTGACCTATTTCCGTCAATTGTCCAATAGCATTCGATTAAGAAATGATTCAACCAAAAGAAAACTCGTTTCTGCTGAAAGTATAATTTTATCTCAACAATCGAAAGATTGAATATCGATTTTTGCGGGAGAACTCCTATTGATTCGTTCCTTCTAGAGCACATTGAGCTACATTCGTTAACGAACATCAATATATACAATTATGCAAATACATGCAAAACTCCGTTTTCGCGACCCGCCTTCCGGATTTGAATTCATTAAGCGAACAATAGGAGGAGAGATAAGAAGGTCTTGTTCCTGGACTTTACTGAGGGTAGCGACGTCGTCAGCGACTGAAATGGAAGAACGACCCAATATTAAAGTATAGTGCAATTTATCTTTTTAATAAGATATTTTTCTCTTAATTCTATTTTATTATTCAAAGAAATACGTGCATCATATACTTTAATATGGAATTGACGTAATGATTACAGTAAAATACTCTGTTCTGTATGTTCCTCCAGGTATATTTATTATTATTTGCTTTGTTTGCATTAATAATAATGAGCGTTTCAAGTTTAATGCCGCAGTAACTAGGTATGTGAGCCACAATAGACTTTTGCGAGTCGTAGTGGAGGGCCTTATAGATCCACCCACCTTACACCTGACCAACGTATCTGAGTGCAAAAAAAAATGTGTTACATTCCCTTAAAATCCATAACATACCTTCAAAACATCCAAAAAAGATGAGGTTTTCACTTAAAAAGTCTTTGTTCCTTTATAACTTTGTTGAAAATATATCATCCATTCCACTTCATAATTATTGATACATAATATACGCGAAAACATCCGTAAAAGTTCAAAAACAATGGAACTTAATTGCACACAGGTAAGGCGACCGCCCGACATTTTTATTAAAGGAACTTACAGCTGAATTCACGTAAAACATAAATTAATATGCGTCCAATTAAAAGATGTGACTTCACGATTATCGCGGCCGCTAGTAGTAGCCTATGGTCGAATACATGATTTAATCGAAAACAGCTTAAAACGAAAATGACAAGACACACTGCAGTTGCCACTGATTGAAGTAAACAATTGAATTTATTGCTTCTAGGTTTTATTTGGAGTGAATATACGATGATTCAATAGCAACAACAAGAGGGTTTTATATTTAATTTTTAGAATTGGCTACGCTGCAGTGGAATGATTTACAGAAATACATCGAGTTAAACTTGTTTTTATTTGTGACAAAAAAAGTGTATTTGTTTGTTGATTATATTTTTAAATATAAAAGGTTTTTAAAGAACAAAGAAAGTTAATTTAGAATAGAGTTGGGACAATTTACTTTGCTAGTGTAAAATCAGTAACGATTTTTGTAATTATTACGAGGAAAATAAGTAGGGGTTGGGACAGTTTTATAGATGTAGGCCGTTTGGAATAGGAAAAACAGCTTTGAAAATGGGAAATTACAATTTATTGTCTAGATAGGATTATTTTTATACAGTGTGGAAACCACTTATGGAATAAAATTCTTTATGTCATTATTTTAGAAAATTATAAAAAATGCCGAGACCCATCAACTTCTGAATTGAGTTGTGCGTTATGTAAACATGAATTTAAATGTACAGGGTGATTCATGTATGCCATAGTCGGTGTTGTTTTTTTTAATCAAACACCCTGTGTTTTTGCATATTTTTGAAATACTCTCAATGAACCGATTCCAAAAAACTAAATAATGTATGGTCAATTATGAATTATACAGAGTGAAATTTTGAAATTAATAATTTTTTGCAGTTGAAATAGTGGTACTTTTTTAAATTAATTAAATATGGATTTATCAAAAATCTAAACTAACTAATTATTAGACGTATTAGTATATTAAACAAAACCTGCTACGCCTATGAATTTTATCATAAATACCTAAGAATTGCCTAAAAACGGCAATAATTAGACAAAATCGGTAAATAATGTGGATTGTTTTAAATCGGTAAATAATGTGGATTGTTTTCTATTCTGTCGGTGGTTGATTGTTGACAGTTTATACTGGAAAAGTAAAATCTTTTTCAAACACTTTTTCCTTGTTGAGATAATAATGAAATATTTAACTGAGACCGAATTGAGATTTTAATGATGATCGGGTACGGGGATAACTGCAGAAGTCAAGTTGAAGTGGTAAACTTATTTAATCACAGTTATCTCGAATTGCCTAATATTTCACAAAGTACTGTGTCTAAAATTCATGCACAATTTAGAGAACTTGGACATGTCAAACCATTGAAAAAAAAATCACACTTCGTTGAAGATGATGTGAAAGTGTGGATATTTTGTCAAGTGTCGAAGAGAATCCAACTTCAAGTATACACGTCAAATTGCCCGTTACAATAATGTTAGTCATACAACTGTTCTAACTGTTCTTCATAAAGAAAAACTTTATCCCTACAAATTAACTTTGGTGCAGGAGTTAACAAAAGACGATCCAGATCGTAGAATGGATTTCTGCGAAAGATTGATGAATAAGCTGAACAGAAATGAGATATACCTCTTGGTACCATTCTTTTTTCTGACAAATCAACATTCACATTGAATGGATAGGTAAACCGACAGAACTGTAGATATTGGTCATTAGAGAATCCTAATTGGATGCGTGAGACACATACTCAGTACCCTCAAAAGGTGAACGTTTTGTGCCGGTATCATAGGCGACCATATTATTGGTCCTATATTTATAGATGGAAATTTGACAGCTGAAAAATATTTAAATATGCTTAGAAATGAAGTTATTCCTGCGTTGGCAAACTTATATCCCAACGCAATAGATCCTAGCTTACCGAATGAAAATGTTTGGTTCCAGCAAGACGGTTCAACACCCCATTATGCTTTAATGGTAAGAATTTATTCAGATAAAATCTTCCCCAATAAATGGATTGGACGTAGAGGTATTATTGAGTGGCCAGCTAGATCGTCAGACCTTACGCCGTTGGATTTTTTCTGTGGTGTTACCTCAAGAACAAAGTATATGCAACACAACCAACTAGCATTGTAGACCTCAAAGACAGGATAACTACAGAAATACGGAATATTTCACCCCAAACTTTAAACAAAGTTAAGGAGGAGTTCTAAAGGAGACTGTGCTATTGCCAACAACTAGGTGGAGAACATTTTGAGCATTTATTTTAATGTATTAAAATCAAATACATCAGGTATTTTATGTATGTGTTTAATAACTGTAAAAATAAAAATTCCACTCAGTATAATTCATAATTGACCATAAATTATTTAGTTTGTTGGAATCGGTTCATTAAGAGGATTTCAAAAATATGCAAATATACAGGGTGTTTCATTGAAAAACAACACCGACTATGGCATACTTGCGTGAATCACCCTGTACATTCAAATTTATGTTAACATAACGCACAACTCAATTCAAAAGTTGACGTGTCTCGGCATTTTTTATAATTTTTCAAAATAATGACATAAAGAATTTTATTCCATAAGTGGTTTCCATACTGTATATTTGCCAGGAAATGTATAGTGCTTACGAGTGATCTTTGCTGCTGGGCATATCTAATTCCACATTTATGGTGAACATCGGCCTCTTTTGCTGTTTTAAGTCGTTTTTTTCGACCTAGTAATAGACTAAGATTAATAAAATTTATGCAAAAATATCCATATGCGAGATTTGGGTCATCATTCAGTAGGAAATTCAAATTCAAATTAAAAATGCTAATTTCGCTCCGCATTTTTTCACTTAAAAAGTTTAACAAACTCAAATTACTCCACTTCTGGACTTTCTTTGATTTTCACAAGTAGCCTGAAACATCAAAATAACAAGGACCAAAAAAATCTTCGACGTGAGTTGTATTTCAAACAATTATATCCAAAAAACGCACAATTTCATTCTAAGCGTCCAATTTAATATGTCTAGCGGCCAAGAACAGGCGTAGGTACGCATAATCACTTTTCTCAGAAATACATAAAAACGAACCCGTTCAGACAACAAAATCTGATAGAAAAGACATTTCTCATGTTCAGAGCTGTTTTTCCTATTTCCAACTGTCTGGTGGGAAGAATTATCATTCAAGAATCTAGAATTTTGCATGCAAAGCTAGAGAAATAGGGTAGATAACTTTCAAACCATTGTTTTTAAAGTAAAACCTATTTTTGTAGCCATTAGAACCAATTCTTGGAGCATTCAATCCACTTACTGGTACATTCAAAATAGAGTTTTTGATTGCATCTCCTAGGGGACTAGAGCCTTCGACCAGGCAGTTTATTCCCAATTTTTGGAAAAGTTAAGAACTCGTTTGGGCTAGGATTAGGACTGTATGGAGAATGGTCCAGCAATTCAATTTTCTCTTTCATTAATTTCCTTAGCCGTGTTAGAACTTGCATTGTCTTGGTGAAGCAATTAATTCCGGCAAACAAATCGATGTGTACAAATCAACAGAAATAAGTTTATATTCACGGGTTATCCACAATATTTTTTTACATGTTGTATGTATGAACATTTTCCAGAGCCTGTTCAGATTCTTGATAGAGTAACTTTCCATTTTAATTGTATTGGTCGATGTTTTTCTAAGTGTAAATCAACCGCATAACCCAAAACTTCTCGTTCATTTATGTAATGGAAGTTTCTCAGTATTCCATTCTCACGTCTTGATCTTGTAATATCTAATTTTCCGCTCACAATTCCAGGTCTATAAATTTCAAGTCCCTCGTCCTGTTTACATATTACCAACAGTATTGCCAGGCCAGGATAATTAAACATGGGAATTAACACTACGGTTAGCGAAATAGTCGTACTTAGCTGTTGCGGTCGCATTGCCCATGGTATATTGGGATACAACGACTGCCATTTATTATGCATATCGCAGTTTACGTCTTTCCAGTGAAAAAAGTGGATATTTTCCCGGACATCATACAGAATTTACCATAAATTGGAGGAATGGTAGATCGTTTGAAAACATTCAAAATACGTAAACACCATTTTTTCTCCAGCGTTGATAATTTTGTGAATTATAGATTTTTAATGATAGAATATGATGGAAAAAACCTTTATGTATACAGGGTGTCCCACGACGAGTTAAAACTATCTGTATATGGCAAAAATACTTATAGTAAAATCACGAAAATTTCTACGTTTGGGTTTTCGGATGCGATCTTTTTAACTAAAATATTTTCAACTGTAACTTTGTTATTTTAAATGGAACACCCTGTATATTAATACATTTTTAAAATCTACGTAAAATTTTAGTATTGTTTTGTCTGAAAACTTTTTTCGAAAAATGAATAGTTTTTGAGTTATTGATTTTTTTGTAAAAAATTTGACCGTTGCAGACCCTTGTAAATTATTTTTTACGAGGATACCCTTGAAGATATGAAAATGGTTTTTGTTCAGTTGCTTTAAGCAAGGTCGGACGTATTAGAATCTATGTTGGAAATTTTTTCATTTTATACAGGGTGTGTATAAAAAGTGTTCAAAGTTTAACTTCATACGTTACCCGTTGTTACAAGCACTAAGAAATGAAAAAGATTATGTAAATTTGCTTTCAATACATGGTTCATATGGCAAAGTTGTTACAAGAACATAATGTGCTTTATTTGCAGTAAGATATCCTGAATCTCTAAAAATTTACAGAAAGTATTTAATATCTGGATAACGGTAAGGTTTATATATGGGAAAGTATGCGTGAATTTGCCTTATTTATTACCCCTGAATGCATTAAAATACAAATACCGGGTGGTTCTATTTAAAAAAATAAAGAAAATTGATATGTATGAAGTTAAACTTTGAACACTTTTTATACACACCCTGTATAAAATGAAAAATTTTTCAACATAGATTCAAATACATCTGACCTTGCTAAAAGCAACTGAACAGAAACTATTTTCATATCTTCAAGGGTATCCCCGTAAAAAAATAACTTGTAAGGGTTTGCAACCGTCAAATTATTTACAAAAAAATTAATAACTCAGAAAATATGCATTTTTCGGTGACAAATTTCATTCAAAAGTATACTCAAATTTTACGTAGATTTCAAAAATGTATTAATATACAGGGTGTTCCATTTAAAATAACAAAGTTACGGTCGACTTTTGCTAGAACCGGAAGTCTGCCATCTTTGAAAATATTTTAGTTAAAAAGTTCGCATCCGAAAACCCAAACGTGGAAATTTTCATGATTTTACTATCAGTATGTTGCCATATACAAATAGTTTTAACTTGTCGTGGGACACCCTGTATAGAACATTTTGAGCTAACAAAAAAAAAGGGGAGGTTTGTGATTAATCCCAATTGAAATATCTTAATAATGAACCGTTCAAATGTATAACAAACGTAAACCTAATCTTTGACTCAAAAAATTAATTCATGTTTAGATTACTCGCAAGCGCAACCTATCAATCGCGAGAGATTACCTCATCCAAAATAGGATGCAGATGTACCTTCCGTAGCGGCAAAGTGTCTTTCGTCCTTTCTAATGTCGCACTGACAGCTCTCGTCAGGTCTGTACTTTGTTGTTTGCGGTCAAATATTATTTATGGAAGGTGAATATCAATCTTATTGTTTTTTTCATTTGAATTATACAAAAATATGCTTAAAAACACGGAAAAACATCAGCCTTTTGGAAGCTCTCAAGTACTTCCAGTTAGAAAAAGAAGCCAGTAATTATTAATTTCATAACTTACTTGGCTGAATACGATCCTGATGATTTTATCTATCAAATTTAAGGTTAGCTATATGTCAAAATGGCAAATGGAATAAACGACATACCCAAAATTCGGAAATACGCCACAAGCGATGACGCACACCAAGAAGGCTATTGAGTGTAGGTACTATACGTTTCTACCTTTGGTACTACGCCACTGGCCTGCACTCTTTATCATCAGCTTATATCTCAGAAGCTAACAAGGTTAGAGAACATTTCTCGAGAATTTCCATAACTTATGGTGTTGGAACTTGATACTTCTGGAATTAACCATTTTGTTGCATACGTCTGTCACTTGTCATTTGTAATTAAAAGCATATTTCGCTCCGCTACTTTTTCCAAACAATCCAAAATCGTTAAATTCTTGTTATAAAGTTGAATATCAACAACAAATTTTTCCTCAATGTTAAACCGTATTGAAAAGGTAGTAAACTCTATTTATTACATACACATTCCAGTGAAACGTATTAACTTAGTTTATATATTACTCGTTCTGCTCAAATCATCGTAGCGTGTGCTACTAACTTAAACTTTCGAAATAATTACAACAAAAGCAGCAAATTTCTATATCGAGAATTGAGCGTTAGTTTGGTGAATGAAATATTGCAGCACGATTGAATCGCTTGATTGTTCTGGTTCCGACAGGCACAACTTCAAAATTATTTTCAGGGGCGTACTATTAACAAAAAAAAAATCCTCATAATTACGTATCGATTTTTGAAAAGCAGCTCAATTTATAGGAAATTGAACACTTAACTTCATGAAATTTAACATAATAGAAAAGCATTAATATGGTATACTAAACCCTAAGGGTGGAAATCAACTAAAACTACCTATCACGAAAAAGTTTGGAGTAGCCTAGAACTACGATCGGTTTCCAAGAGTGATGTCATGTCATTTTATACGTTTATTCACATATTTGACATAACTGACAGACGATCAAAGGTTTTTTCTGTCTTTGTTTGTGTATATATAGTATACACGCTATTAGAGAAAGATAGCATAAGCCTCCTACTCTCTATCTCTCTGGTATATGCTGACGCGGGTTCGAAGCTGGCTTGTTGACTTTATTTGTAGTAGTGTGTTTTTTGATCGGACACAACAGGCTGAAACCAATCACCCTGACTGAGTGTGAGTTTACAGATAACCTAATGGTTTATCCACGCAGCTACAAAGACTGGATCAGCTAATGAATAAATTAATTTATGGAATGTAGGTACTGTTTTTTTCAAAAATTATCATCATCTGTAATCATCAGTATCAAAAAATGTATCATCTCGAATAATTTGAGCCCCACCATGGACAAATGTGCTCATATTAACTCAAGTAGTTTTATCTGAAGTCTAAATATGTGGCCAATATACGAACTAGTCATTATAACATATATTTAATTGGTACGCTTTGATTTTTTGAATCACGTGCCTATTATAACAGTCTAATTTTTCCGAAATTCAAGTTTCCAGTGAAATTATTAGAAATTCTAATTGAAATCACAGGCCCGAGGTGGCGACAATTCAATCTTACAGTGTATCATAACCTCACTCCTCTTGCAGTATGATTTCTATAACACTGGAAGAATACGCCCAGGCAAACACATGTGAAGAAATTAATAGAAGAACAATTAGAAAAAGTAGCAGAAGAACTGCTCTCAATGAGCAGGAACAGACTACACACAATAACGGGTCTTCTTACGGGACACTTTCCCACAAAGGAGCACCTGAACAAAATATGGCTGTCTAACGGAGACCTTACATGCGGAAGATGCAAAAAAGACACCGGAACAGCTCTGCACATATTATGCAACTGTGAGACGCTGGACCACAGGGAGCAGAAGCTGTATGGAAGACCCAAAATGACTCCAGAAGACTTCTACAACCAATCAGTTTAGAACCTGTATGAGCTAATACAGAGGACGGATTGACTGAAGCTGTAGTCAAAACACTAGGAGAATCCACAATAAGCCAAGGAGGCTGAGACGGCAAAGAGACGGCACAATAGCCCATTCCACATGACTGACTTAGACAGGTCGGCCATATTGTTCTGGAGAGCAGCCGATCAGTTGGAGTTGAACTTTGTGAGTTGTGGCAAGTGTTGTGAGTCAGTTAGTTGCCAGACAGACTTTTTAGGACAATGTCAATGTAAAATATATTTTATTAATTCGCACATGGCGCTGTCAGTGAACTGAATTCGGTTGAATGAGTTCTAAAATATCAGACGACGGAAAAAGTAATAAACAGAGGAGCTATGTAATTTCAAGGGACCTGAGAAGTAACATATTCAGGTGCATAGGGGTATTAATAAATCAGGCACTTCACTTGATTGGAACAGCCCGAAAAATATACCTTATCTCTTGCTACCTGCACTCCAAACTAAACAACACTACATAACGATGGCATTTTGGTTAATTTTAACAGCTTATTAATGATTGAAGTATAACTATAAGTAGTCCATTGTCTAATTTCAGCTAAGACACTGCCTTCGGAATTTTCATGGTAGAAGCATTTAGTACCCCGTATCTCAGTAGTGATAAAACCTGTCTGAGGGAACTGTCTTGAAATTTGAGGACAACATTTTATATTATTTCGGAATCACACTGTATGAAGTACTTATAATGAATTCATTCTTTTGAGTGATATAAATGACTTGTATTAAGAATTTTCCAATTCCTGATTTAAAGAAAGTACCTTCGAAATGAAAAAGTGTCGCGTTCAAAATAAAAGCGTGTTTTCCGTCGTTTAGACGGTTATTACACTTTAAAAGTTTTTCCACTCTCCTGCTTTTTATCACACGTTCATCAGCGTTTGGTTGCGACACATTAAAGATGTCAACACCCTGTACAAGCGTATCACGTACACGATCTAGGTTAGCTTGACGCTACGGCAACGTCTTAGGCTCCCTAGAGGGTATTATCTTCATACATGACAAGTGTGGAAGACGAGTGCTCCCTACCAAAGTGGAATGCATACTTCATATAAAGCAAACGCATTTTTCCGTTGAGTTAGATGTACGTTTACAATAACCAATGTCGGACGGAAGGTCATTTTTAATAGGAAGAATTTATCAACTTTATTTTGTCGAGTTATCTTTGTTATTTACAGTTTTCTGTGAACAAAATGTCATTTTAGTGAAGCGTGTTAAAAGTGGTATCAAATTATCAAATTTTGAGCCCGTTAAAACTTGTAACGATCAATTTCGGTTTTCAAAAAACCCATGAAATAGTGATTTTCCTAACAAGTGCGGAAAGTGATACTTTGCCGCACGCGACTGATAATAATACATTAATAATAATACATTTATTATCCACATTAAGTATATAACAGAAACACAATATAGTGTAGGATGAACATTACAAAATAGCGACAATTATTCGAATGTTTCCAGCTGATGTGGATAAATGGCTAGATTGGTTCAGGTTCAGACGAGTAGTCCTTTCCTGCTCTTCCACCAATGCCAGTAAATATAAAATACTTAATAAAATATAAAACTAACACTGATTGAACAATACATATCAACAAGAAAATGACAAATTTTAAACGATGAGTAATTAAAATAATATATATATACATAAAAATATTAAGATATAACAAGTGGAAAGAGAGGGTGATGTAAGCAAGAAGGGATTAAGGAAGGGGTATTTATTTCTGCAAATCAAAGAGATAGTTTTTGTATTTTTGTTTAAATGTCAAAGCCGAACATCGAAGATATGATGGATTTAGAGCATGTATTTTATTGATGTGGACTGCTATGCCATATGAAAACGAACGTTTGAAAATAGACTTGTAAAAACGTGGAATACGAAGAATTGTTTTCTTCCTCACATTCAAATTGTGGATATCTGTTCTGAAAGTGAGTTTAGTGCAGTTGACCCGAACGACGCGGAGCGAAGTTCGGGCAAGCGATCAAGGGCGGGAAAGAGACTTTACGCATGAGTTAGGAACATTATTTTTTCTACAACCGTATATACAAAAAAGTATACCAACCCATTATTCAAAAGTTATTTTATTCCAACATACATATACAAAACTTTAACCAAAAACTATTAATTATTATAAATATTAATATTAAAAACACAATTTTTTGCATTCTGTAAATTATTCGAAATTGCCGGTACAGTAGAGTTATTTGGTGTTAACTGGTAAGTAGATGACGTCGATGAGAATGGCATCGGTTGCAGGTCACATAAAGATGACGATGAAGGTGACGGTAACGGTTTTTAGTCATTTGTAGATGAAATAATTTTATTTGATATATTTTTCTTATATCAAACCCGGGTGGTTTGATAGTTGTTTTGTGACACTACTTTAAAGAATGTATTTATTTATTCACTACTCCTTCAAAATTTTCAAAACTAAAATGCTTGCGGGAAAGTGGATTAAAACGCACGGTCGTAGAAAAAGAAATTATCAAAGAAATACATTTTGATTTATGTATTTACGAATTTATTGGAACTTTTGTTCTTTACGACCGTTACGCGTTACGTTACGCTACGTTATGTTACGTTGCTTCGTTATGTGCCTTGCTTGCGTGCTTGTGCTCTCTCCTTAGTCTCTCTCTCGTTTACGAAGCAGCGATTCATATGATCCGGCCGGGATTCGAACCCGGGCCGCCCGCGTGGAAGGCGAGCATTCTACCACCGAACCACTATATTAAAATTCTATGCAAAGCTGGTATTCGCAGTGCTGGTGATCTACTTGAATTTGTTCGGATAAATTTTTTACTAATATTTCCATAATTTTTTTGCGCGATTGATCTTTTTTGTTTATTTACAGCATCGGTTGTCAAAATGACATGAGGATTTAAGGGTCTAGCACATTTACTTTTCGAAATACAGGGTGTTGAAATTTTTAAAACTTGAATGTTTTAATTCGATAACTTTAAAATGGATGGATAAATTGATTTGACATTTGGCAGGTTGTTTTCAAATGTAAAAGGGCATATTTTGATAGAAATAGTAGTTGTGCAACTAGTGTGGATATGATGGCCATATCGCAAGAGGACGAAGTTCGTTCAAGTGCGAT
This sequence comes from Galerucella calmariensis, assembly GCA_910591675.1. Classification (NCBI taxonomy): domain Eukaryota; kingdom Metazoa; phylum Arthropoda; class Insecta; order Coleoptera; family Chrysomelidae; genus Galerucella; species Galerucella calmariensis. The sequence continues at coordinate 31,121 of CAJUYG010001792.1, read as the reverse complement.
ATGGACAATCCACACGAGTCGAACAGCATATTTTTTCTACGACCTACTTAAGGAAAAATCTAGAAAATAAAAATTTCTTTAAACTGTAATATAACTTCAAATTGAAAACTTAACAATTGAATTTTATGTTTTCACTAGTTTTTTTGTGGTAAACGTACAGTTCTTGAATGTCCAATTTGTATGATGTACGGTTTCCCTTTTTAAATATACGATGCTGTTATAAGTAGATGTTGCCAGTCGGACTCCGTCATGAAGGGTACCGTACCATTATCTGTAATAATGAATATTCTGCTAAATATTTCAAACCTCTACCTGTTGTCGTTATCAATATAAAGCAGAATAATTATTTAAAAAGAAAATAAACAATAAAAAAAAACTTCCTCACGGGGAATCGAACCCGGGATACCGCGTGAGAGTCTGGTATGCTTACTACTCTACCACCAAAGAATATGCAAATCGTTTATCTATAACGTTAAATGTATTACATAATTTTTGCTTAAAAGGAACTAAAATTCCTGCCGTGTGTCCCGCGACACGTTATACCTTTTTTAACGTGTTCTTAATCTGTTGAAGCCTGATGTCGGTCGACCACTTCAAAAGCAATTTTGATACAATGCTTGAAACCACTATGATGCAAGGTTCCACCAAGTTTTCACACGATCTTTGAGGTTTAAAGCTTAGATCCCATTCAACAGTATTTCCACAAAATATTCCTCATTCACTCATTCATTCATACGTTTGGGCTGGGCACTTGAGCTGAATCTCAATACCCATGTTATCTACATACTACCATTCCAGAAGCTTCGTGTCTTCTATATGGGCCACCAATTTATCGTTAAATAATTTTTTTGTAAATAGCATAGACGACATTGTAGAAAGTATTCCTCTCCAGGAACCAGAATTTAAAGAAATTAAAATCTCAGTGAATAGTACACTTGATATGTTTGGGAATTTCAATTAATAAATTAAGTAGAATATTAGATAGCCTAAAAAATAAAGCTTCTGGTGATGATGTCATAACTGTGAAACTACTCAAAAATGTTTTTGATGTTGTTGGATATCCTCTACTACACATAATAAATACATCTCTTGAAACAGGGATTATACCAACAAAATTAAAAGAGAGTGTAGTAATACCAGTACCAAAGGTCACTAATCCAAAAAAGGCAGAGGAGCTTATACCTATAAATCTACTTCCAGTGGTGGAGAATGTGTTGGAGATTGTCGTCCATGAGCAACTTAGTGAATACTTAGAGCACAGCAAAATATTTTATAGAGATCAATCGGGATTTCGGACCAAGCATTCCTGTGAAAATGCGTGTCAGTTTGTGTTGTCTGAGTGGAAAAAATATATAGATATAGGCAATGTTATTGTAAGAGTGTTCGTAGATTTAAAGCGTGCATTCGAAACTATAGATCGCAAAAAACTAATTGATGTGTGTAGAATCTATGGAGTGAATGGTACAGTCCTCAGTTGGTTACAAAACTATTTGACAGACAGGTATCAGACAACCAAAATTATGAACAAGTTGTCAGAGAGGGTTGAAATCAAATGCGGAGTTCCGCAGGGGAGTGTACTGGGCCCTTTATTTTTTATACTGTACATAAACGACATTAGAAAGTACTTAAAACATTGTTTTGTTGAATTTTATGCAGATGATAAGTTTTGAAAGTATCAGGGACCAACTTTAAGATAATTTCAGAAACAATAAATGAAGAATGAAATATTTTGGAAAACTGGCTTTGCTTCAAAAAGTTATAACTAAACCCTAGTAAAACAAAGTGTATGGTTCTTGGTACAAGAACAACTGTAAAAAAGTCAGTGACTCAAACATTGTAATACAAATTAATTCTGAAACTATTGAGCAGGTTACTGAAATAAAATATTTAGGGGTACAGTTGGATCCGCAATTAAATCTATATTATCATGTCGATTACATGTGCAAGAAATTGGGAAAAAAGATAGGGTATTTTGGCAGGATATCAAATAAATTATCACGGTGGGCTCGACAAATAATGCATAATTCTATTATCTATCCCCAATTCACCTGTTGTATGTCATTATTAATTTATTGCAATAAAGATGATATAAATCGTATACAAATTTTGCAGAACAAAAGGATGCGAATTATATTGCAAAAGGTACATCAAAATAAACGATATGTTACAAAACTTTTTAAACTTTTTCAAATATTCATCAACTGGTTCAAGCAGTAAGTTTAATTGTAGTTTTTAAAATAACTAAGAATTTAACGCCAAGGTATTTGCTTTAATTTTTAACGAAAAGGGAGGACATGTTGTACAATTTAAGATCAGGAAACGATTATTATATTGATAGGTATAATACACAAATACAAAAACGATCACTATTTGTCGAAGGGGTGAGGCAATATAATGATCTCCCTCTTACTGTGAAAACTTCTCCCAATGTACGAATCTTTAAAAATAGATTAAGAAAAATGTATTTACAAACATAATTTTTATGTCAGGTATTTTCTAAACTATACACTTATAAAAACTGTGAACTGTAATGAATATTGTAAACTAGCTTTGGGCTTAATAAAGTATTTATTTATTTATTTATTTCCAGACTCCCTCCCTTATGTACTCCTTTTTGATTTAATGAAACGGTTCCGGACCTGTGAAGGCCCCTTGAGAGCCTTCTTCAGCTAGCTGGTCTGCCATTTCATACCTTGTAATCCCCTCATGTGCCAGCACCAAAAAGCAATTTTGATACGATGCTTGAAGCCACTATGATGCAAGGCTTCTGTCAAAAGTTAGCACAGGATCTTCAAGGCTGGAAGCTTATATCCTACTCAACAGTATTTCCACAAAATATACTTATTTTGGAAAAACTATTCCGACCCTCTGCAAGGCAAACCCTTCCATTCGAAATGTTTTGAAATTTGTTCAAAAGTTATGAAATATAATTTTTTCCCAAGGAACCGTTTGAATCCGCCACTGCCATTCAGCCTGTTGTAGTCCTTGTCGCTATATCGCGATTTGTGTGTCTTTTACACACATCGCAACAATTTTGTATTCCGCTTCTCTTCAAGTTTTGCTTTATGGTTACAACTTCAAAGTGTTTCGAACCATATGTCGGTTTAGAATTATCATTTACATGAAGGAAGCTCCCCTTGGAATACGTTCATGTTAACGTATTTATAACCAGCTGTTTACGAAAAACAAACATTTGTTATTGAAAAAAAAAACGGGGGTAATGACAATATTTGTACTATTTGTACGTAGAGGACACATGGGAAAGTATTTATATTGCACCATATTATTGGAAAAAGATGACGGAATCTTAAGTAAATTGGATGATTCAATACAGTCAGAAAATGATGCATAGATTTACCTAATGAATAAAAAAGAATAACTGACGAGGTAAATTATCTGTATGTAAGTACAAAAAAATAGAAATGGAAAATATAAATAATAACAAAATTATTGTTTTCTATGGAAACACAATTAAAATTATACAGATATTATTAACTCCACCCGACGATCTCCCAATATTTTTACATAATATATTAACCTAGTAAATTTTGTATTTTTTGTCTTGATAATTTTGTTAGTAACTTTCCGAGCTCTTTTTTGATATTTTTGTCATTTATTTCGCAGCTTTGTTGTTGAAAAGAGTAATTCAAAACTTTTGGTCCAAGGTAAGCAAACCCTCTCTGTACCACAGATTTTAACATCAAAGGTAAAACATAGATACTCTGATGCCTCGTAATATATGAATGATTGCCAGTTGAAAGTAATGTATATATACGGTTTGGAAATTGCTACTTACATATCTGAAAGAAAAGTAGTTGACGACAATCAAAAACCACTGTTTCTTTGTATAATTGATCACTAGAATACATTCTGTTTCTACCGAGAATTATTTTTAAAAACCTTCGTTGGAGAACCTGAAGCCGGGGTTCAAGTAAGTTCTGCATACGCCACCTCAACCTATGATTCCGTATCTTAGGTGAGACTCTACTAGATTTTTGTATACTATAATTTTTTGCTTCAAATTAAGAATATCTGAAAACTGTCTAAATCTATAAAGTATTATTCTAAGTTTTTCCAATAATAATCAATATGAGCATTCCATTCCAGACTACTATCAATAATTATCCCTAGATATTTAATTTTTCTCGTTGGATTAATTTTTATGTTATTTTGGATAATTGGGTCGATAGTTGGGAGAGAAATTTCTTGGGAGCTAAAAGGTATGTAACATGTTTTTCCGAAGTTTATGGATAGGAGTCTGTCGTCAAACCATCCCTTAAGCTTTTTTAAATGTTTTCCGACCTCAGTTTTTAATTTAAACCAGTTATCATCACTATAAAATATGACAGTGTCATCAGCGAAACTTATTATTTTATTAGAATAAAAACAGATTATTTAGGTATATGATAAACAACAAGGGTACTGTTCCTTGAGGAACTCCACAAATAACTGTTCGCTCTGACCTAAAATATGCAGAAGCAGCGTCGTAATTTATTCTTAGACAATATAAATCCAACCTCCTTCTTTCTTCGAAGATACCTTGACTTTCCCTTTCCTTGAGTCAATGTTCAGTGTCGATGACACATATTCGATGGCAAGTACGTGTCCAATTTCCAATCTACAGCCTCAAGTTGATGTGGTATTGAACTGCTCAATTCAAATAATGAGTCGAATAACGACAAAAATTAGCTGGTTGAGCATAAAAATTTTTCTGGAGGGCAGCCGATCAATTGGAGTTGAACCGTATCTGTTTTGACATGTGTGTGAACGGCTTGGTTATCAGACAGAGTTTCTAGAACAATGTAATTGTAATATATGTTCTATTTGAATGGTAAAAACTTCATAAATTTTACATGGCGTAGTCAGCAAACTGCCTATGAGTTGTATTGAGTGATAATTGAAATGCCAAACGACGAAAAAAGCATTCAACAGACTTGAGAGCAGCAGATTCAGGTGCACATAGGGATTCACTTTGTTGAAACAGCCGGAAATCGAAAAAAATATTCCTTACCTCTGTAAACTGAAAAGAATATTCCATGTGCCATCCAGAACAATATGACCGACCTGTCAGTGACGTTTTTCTGTAATGGTCATTCAGGCGACCCAGCGAACTGTCGAATAAAATTCCATATAGCGTCCCGCCAGGATAAACAAAAAAATCGTTTTGATCTTTTGTAACACAAACGAGTGTTTGTTTTGCGAAAATGTGATTTTATCCGGCTTTAAGGGTTGTCTTGTGTCTTGATAATAATAATACACAATGAAAGGGGTGGTTTCATATAATTTTTGTGTTGTATAATATGTGAGTTTTGGAACAGTACGATTCAATTTTGGGAATAAAACCGTTCTAATAGCATTACCTGATATTTTCTGCACTCATTCGGCTGACTTCTAGCAGAAAGTTCACCAATAATACCAACGGTAATTCAATAAATACGATACCTATACCCTTCGCAAGAATATTTAATATCCCGTAACCCCTAACTTAATTCCCCTTGATATGGACCTTCACCAAGGTACAATTCGGGTTAGTACGGCTAGAAAATTAATCTTGTTAAATAGTATCTCTAATTAACAACGGGTAACTAATTGAATAAGCTTTAATTGAGATACCCATCAATCCCAAATATTTGAAAATGAATTATTTCCAGGTAGATATATGGCTGGAGCTCTGGTTACGTGTTTAAAGTCTGGCATTATTTTTAATAAAAATTTTACAATTCCGTGAAGATTAATCGATGATGGTACAGTCGAGTGGAAAATCATAAATTATTTTTTATGTGGAAAAAAAATAGCTTCACCTGTGTATTGGTGAAGATCAATAAATCCAAATTTCAATTTAAATACCGCATTCGCATAAATCAACCGATGCATTCCATGCTTTTTTTATTGCAGGAATTTTGGTGGTTTCAGTTTATTCGAACTGATCCTATTGATGTTTGTTATGCGTAATGTTGATATATAATCGATAGTATACTAAGCTCCAAATGTTCTCCTATCATCCAAATAAAGTCATGAAAGTACCCAAAAAAGGAAATACATTGGTAATACCTATGTGTGAAAATCCGTACATCCTATTTTATTTTCCACAGACCTCATAATTTCCATATCCAGTGAGCGAACTTCAGACTCTATCAAAATAATTTTATTATTGATTCAAATGCATCATCGTCAGATGATATATTTATCGAAACAATTGTCAATAATTTACTTGCAATTTACACATTTTTTCAAATATATTGTGGAGTCATTTAGAAACAGTTAGTTTCATTTAAAACCATATTTGGTTACAGCTTATGAAAAATAAAGAACAATTTTTTTATTGGGGTTCATTGAAAAAATCGTTATCCTCTTGGTGACCGCCGGGATTCATACCAATATTACTAGCAACATCTTGATTATCATTAATAGACAAAGCCATCTAAAAAAAATGGGAAAATGAAATGTAAACTTCGTCGAAAACCCGAGCGAAAACCATTGCAATATTAATGTACTAATACATGTCTTTCAGTAACGGAAATGTAAAAGTTGTGACATTAACGCCATCGTCACTTCCAAATGCAAACAAAAACTTGAAAATCTGACAACAAGCTACTTGAGCTTGAAACAAGTATTATTACAGTTTTCTGTAATATTTTCGTATTTAATAAAGCGCATTGGTTGGTTAAATCTTGTAGATCATACCGACCCCGTTTGACTAAGAAGTGTAATTCATTATCCGTCGGTGCCTATAGCCGTAGATGTAGTAGATGTAGTAGATGTTTCTTCTTGGTTGAATGGTCACTGTTTTTGGAAAATATTTTTCAAAACTCACAAAGCGTTGGAATAATTTTATTTATTCTGCGATATCCGAGGCGATATCTATTGGTAGCGCGCTTTACTAAATACAACAATATTACAGAGCACTGTAATAATACTTTATACCGAGTATACGTCATACATCTACAAAAAACAAAATTACGTACGCGAGCAGTGTACTACCATCCATCTGAATTGTTCTCCGAATTGTTCTTCACTCGGTTCCTCCCGAGCAGATCAAATTTGTCGATTTGTGAATTTGTTTTTCTCATTTTGGGTAACGCCCTAAGTTAGTGTTGTGGTTTATTTTTTTGAATATTTTTGACAGCATATTTGGCTTTGTTGATTTTTATTGTGAATTCTGCTTAAATAATTTATACACAGTAATATTTCTTTAATTTAACGTTTAAATTGTAAAATAAAACAGCGCGCTACCCTTAGCATATTTCATGACACAGACATGAAGTACCTAAGTACCTACCTACCTGTTTTTAAAACTGATTTTACTGTTTATCCGGCCAACCTACAGCTTCTTATCGCACACAGTGCTGATGTATGGTAGCTCATGGCAAAATCCAGCAACTATAACTTTTTATTGTTCACATTTTACTTACTATTACTACTCTATTTTATTGTTCATTGTACATGGCATTATTGATAAAATGTGTTCTTCATATTTCCATTTTAAAGCTAATAAATATTTAAACTGATACTTCGGGTTAACGGTTGAACACGGAATTACATTTAATCAAGACTAATAAATTTTTTGTCGCAATAAATATGATCTTAGCCACTTAAAATATAATCAAATGAAATCAAGATTGTGACCACACTCCTCACGGTTTTTGTATTGTCATTGTTCACGCGTCACGCATGCGTTGCATTGCCTAGTCTGTTTTAGCGACGAGTTTTGGCGGTAATTTTTCACAGTAATTCCTAACTAATGCCGAGTAATTCCTAGTAATGCCTACTAATTCCCACTAATTTCCCAGTAATTCCCACTAATTCCCCAGTAATGCTCACTAATTCCCCAGTAATGCCTCTAATTCACAGTAATGCCCAGTTATTCCCAAAATGTGTACACCGCAATGCCCCAGCGGTTTGCCCCTCGGCTAGTAAATATTTTTGACCTGTTTTCGGGAAGAATTTTGAGATATCCAGAGACCCTAGTTTTGGTAAATGTCCCTCTTCCATCCAATAGTCTCCTAGGTTGAGGTTTCTCCTTCCATTCCATAAAATCTACATTCTGGCTCCACTATTTTGACCTTTTTAGAGTGGCAATCCAGGTGACAGTGTCTCTCCAGGACACCTGTTGAAACTTTCAGTGCACTTTCACTTCAGCTTAGTAATTTATTTGTTTCCACCCGATAAAAGTCTCCCAGGATACCTTCGATTGTCTTCCTGTGATGCCTTTTGGTCAATATAATAAGTTAACAATAATATTTAAACAAAAGACATGAATTCCCTTGAAGATAATTTCAATGAATCATAAGAGTAGAAGTAGGAAGGTTGCACGTACGAAGGCAAGTTCAGAGCGTGAAATAAACATAAATAGTATTATTTATATTTACTTATGATGAACTTGACTTTTATAAATATGCAAACGATAGTGTTAAGAACAATTACTATTAATATTAGGGTTAATGTTAATGGGAATGTTAGAATATGAATATCACAATCCATAAGTCATAAGTAGTATAATGAATAGTAGTAAGTTCAAGTAATAAATAGAACGTATCCCAGTGCTACAGGTAGTTGTTTTATTCCTGTAAGATGACCCTCCGAGTAACCAGCAACACCACCTATTCAGAGGCCCTTCCACACCTATAATCTACCAAAGTATCCATCGACGATACATTCATTACATTCCTACTAGATCTTTTCAATCTAATGAAATGACATGCTTCTGTATTATTTTTGAGAACACATTTTAAGTAAGACTGTTACCGATTGAAAATAGCAGCGATGATAGAAGTTGGATAAAACTTCTGTCAGAATTCATTTAATGTAAGAAGGTGCAATCATAATGGAGGGAATGGATACAACAGTGGGAGGTGAAGAACACACAGCGTAACGTGTGTAATATAGTTGTTATTGGATGCATGAACGGTTCATAAACAATACAGATGATAAGCTGAGTTAATTGGAAATATATGGACTATTAAACAATTATCATAACAGTGTGATAATGGCATCGGTCGTTCAGTGGAGAGAGGAATCGAATGGGATGTAAAAAGAATGCTATATGGAAGTACATGAAGCGAGTATATTATGTGTCAATAGTTGAATAGTATTTTTGATAATCTGAATGGATGATAAGTCTGTTTATCACTAGTTTGGCGAGGATATGATTGAAGTAAGGAATTGCATTTTATTCATTTATAGTTAGTTGAGTGATATGTTTCCTGAAAAGTGGTTTGGACAAGCAGGAACAGTTATTAAGCCACAATATTACCAGAGTTAAATGAACTCGATTTTTTTTAAGTTGCGTTAAAAATCAGGTATACGAAGTACCTGTCACTATACGCCAAAGGATATTGAAGATAGTGCATAAATAATTACAGATGTAAGTCAATATTTCCAAGACCGTGTTCAAGCCCTCAGCGATATATGCCTTTATTCAATTATTGTTGAAATTTTGATACTTATGTAGGATTTTTACGATAAAAATACGATAATGTTATTTTCAGTTACTTCCCTGCTTATCAGAATAAATATTGATTTACCAACTTTAAATACAATTTATTCTAAACAGCCAGGGCAATTTACATCTAACGGGTTGGCAAAACTTCAAGACGTTGTCAGATCAACTGGTAAAGTTCCCCAGTTTGTTTTGACGTTTATTGACATTCGATAATCGTCTAATATTCACAAGTTTTTTTGGTGCTGTTGAATTTGTTGCTTCTTTATAGTATATTAAGTATCAAGAACGGTAAGGGTTGTTTACCGGTCGACAGCAATGTTGCTCCAATTTTGCTGGAGACCGGTTTTACCCTTAACGTTCGAAATGCTTATACCATTTTTTGCGCGATCGTATTGAAATATTCGAATTTCGAATAAAATAATTTAAATTTCTTTGAAATGAACGAAATGTCAAAAGTGACATTTATACTTCTCGATCAGTTTAAATACATATAATTTGCATTTTGGTGAAATTGTTTTCATGCTATTCATTACTTTTTATATTGTTCTGTTCGATTCTGTTCATTAAAAAATATCAATCTTCTTATTTTTTTGTTTCTTTTGTGTAATGAATGAAGTAATATATTATTTAGGACCACTAAAATGTATGTAGGGCTAAGACGTAGTATACTCACCGACGTCTGAACGGTAAGTAAATCACTTACCGACGTGTTAGACTTAGAAACCAGTAAACACAACCTACTGACCTGACAACCGATGCTGTAAATAAAAAAAAAGATCGGTCGCGCAAAAAGATTAAGAAAAGAATTATTTTCATAAATAATTATTTGAGCAAATATGCATTGTGTAGTTGATAAAATGCCGAAGCAGCTGTACAGTGAATGTCAAGAGATGGTAACATCTTTGTTAAGCTATTTTGAACGAGAATGCTGAAATGGGGGCCCGCTTCTCTCTCTTACTGCTGCAAAAGACGTAAGTAATAGTATTCGTTATTTGTATTGATCATTATTAATATTATTGTGACATATTCGAATTTATATGATTGAACGCTTTTAATGTTAGGTTAGGTTAATATATTAATCTAGCATCAGATTGACTTTCCTAGTTTTCGTTAAGTGAAAAAAAAAACTGCAGCTTGGCAATATCACAATATTTTGTTTTGCAACGTCATCATCTTTTTATCGTGACTTAACTATATTTGTCAATTGTGGATTAATTCCATGTGTGTTTTCTTTCCATTAATTTGATTGACCATCTTGTAAATATTTTCTCTTATACGTCTTAACTTCAAAAATTAACCAATAAATATAACTTTTGTAGCAGCATCCGGTATCTTGACTAAAACAAACATTAAAGTTTGGATAATTGCTGCAACCGTATAACCTATTGTAGTATATTTCATCCCTAGGGGATACACTTCAGTTTCTGTAAATTTTCTCTCTATCGATAATCCATTAGAAGGAAGATAGATGACTCTAAATTACAGGTATGAGTATATACGAAACGGATCTTATATTCCCTTTTTATAATTCATCGGTTTTAACACCTCCACAGATCGATAGCTAATGCATAATGCATTAGTTTAAAAAATTCGTTCCTCCGTTGGCGAGCTATTCCAGCTCATCCCTCATATTCGAGCAGGAACGGATTAGCCATTAACGCATCGATACTATCCACATTTTTTTATAATTTTCGAAAAAAACTGTTATTTCTTTCCAACCCACAGCAAAACCTGTAAGATGTACAGGATCTTATCTTCTTATTTTATAAAATATGATGGACATTCTAATTTTCCTCAACTACTTGGTCCGCCTCTGATCAATTCTATCTCATACATCTCTGAGTTGGAATAATTACAAGCTGTACATTATTTTCTTGGTTCTCCGGTGCAAAATACGTTGAATTGGTTTTGTGTAAGTGCGACATGAAAGGATCTTGACAAAGGTTTGACAGAGGGTTGATGTAATACCACCCCATTATTCATAGTACGAAATCGTTTCCTCGATTATATTATTAACATTTGTCGCTTTTTCCATTCTGTCAAGTCATAGAATTATTATAAATCGTGGCGACATGCAAAGAAAGTTTTCACAATCGGATAAAGTTGAGTGGGATGATGAATGCAATTTAAAGGATGCACCTGAAGGATGTTTAGTTAAATTCAATCAATTCGATAATTGTATAGGGTAGCCCATTAATAGAGGTGGCTGTGTCTCGGAAAAAGTTTATCCCAGGTTTTTGGAAGTAATATTAATAGTTTGTTCAACAATCCTTTGCCGTTACGTCATAATCGGTGACGTATTCTGCTGTTTTACGAATGTTTTATATTAGCTGAATGTTATTTCACACTTAACCTCAAAATTATAATCAATGACATATGTTAGGAAATGTTTTCAAAATATGACAATTAACTGAACTGTCAAAAGTAGCAGATAAAATTTATGTCGACCTTAGATAATAAATAAGTTAATGACGTCCATTTCATGAATGAGAGAGCGAGCTGGACAATGTGTGACCTAACGGCAAAGGATGGTTGAGCAAACTCTAGTAAAAAATGACAGGAGAAATTGCTTTAAATTATGTTCAGCATGAAAATGTCACCCCTAGGTGGCGTTACTGCTATATTCAGATCTACAATTATCATTATTCCAGAAAATCGCAAAATAAGCTTGATATCATCATTTGAAAACCCGTTTCATTCCAGAAATTTTCTATAATGACATGTCTTTGTATCTGTCTTAATAAGCGAAGGAAGATGAGAGGATAGGAAGAGGAAATTTCCTGAAATCATACAACTTATAATGCATATACGTCACCAATGTAAATATGAAGTTGTCGATAGTCTTCGTTTGTTCTTCTAGCTTGTTCCTGATAAACAGGGAGACTAGATATAAATAGTGTTTGTTTATATGGGGAAAATTGGTGGCGCTAGTATAGCTGGAAGGTCAGAGGAGGTTGATGTGTTGTTAATACATTTTTTATCACTTTCATCTTAATGGAGATGGTACTGTATAATTCTTTGCTGTCAAATCAATACCCAAAGACAGTTTCCATTTTCTAATTTTGATGTAAGCAAATGAAAACTGAATGCGTGAATCATTCAAAAAGTTATAGAACTAAAAAGTAGTCACTCAAATGAAAATTATTTCACTTACTTCACTATGTTTTTGGACCTCTATCTACTCGCGCTATCTGCTATTTATTGCTATTCGCTGGACACGAATAAACGAATAATGATATGTGGACAGCTATCACAGTTATATGTGAAGCAGTGATATAATAATTTACTTTTAGTTGAACCCCCTATTAGTTAAACAAGATAATCTTATTTGTAAGAATATCAATCGTTGTGAAATGTACCTGATCCACAGTTCTTTGACAAGCGAAAAAGGAAATTTAAAAAACAAACTGTTTATTTCTAACGTTTGAGAGGTGTGGGAGTAATTAAAAACAGGAAAAAAACTTCCTTTGTTAACAGATCGCTTCTTTGGCAGCATTCTTAAAATTAATCATTTCGTATTATCACAATTCGTCATGACTGGAATTGGTGTGAATAATTTACTAACAAAAGAATGATTTCTCGGGATCAAAAGTTTCATTTTTGAAAGTATTTTCCTCTAAATCTAATTAAAATCATTGAAACGATCTTGAAATGTTTGAATGAAAGTAATTTGAAGCCCAATATTTTTTCTGGCAGGTACCAAAAATCGAATACCAATATTATGTTCATATCAATATCACTCAAATATAATAAACTCTACCTACCTAGCAAAAATAATGAACGCAACTTTCAGATATGCGTAAAATGAATGGATATATTGAATATATTAAATTGTGAATATTGGAGACCTATACATTATCCTAAGAAAGTTTTCCATATCATTTCAGACGCGCTTTAGTCTGTATTCTTGAATTTTTTTAAAGTTACATTATCTACAAACATTTTCTCCCAAATGAACATTGTGGCTCCATCTGTTCTACGCGTTCACACCTTGTGAGAGATCTCTTCCCATTTTAGTTACAAATCAATAAAAGATATCAACAAGACGGATTCTTCTTTACTCTAACTGAGGAATGAAATGGTTCAAGAAAAAGCTATATTTTGAATCCACCAGTCGATGAAATGAACAAAAGAATATATTTTTTTAAATATCTTCTGTAAGTTCCTTGTGGCATTACTTATTCTTTTGGGAATCAAACCACAATAATGTTTTTTATTTCGACGTTTCGGTAGCGTTCCAGCTACCGTTGTCAAGATTAACTAGTAATAAAATTGATAAAAAAATTTTTGGTCTAGTTGTCATATTTTTTCGTTGTGTCAGATAGGGACCAAAATTTTTTCTATCAATTTTATCACTAGTTAATATTGACAACGGTAGCTGGAACGCTACCGAAACGTCGAAATAAAAAATAAAAAACATTATTGTGGTTTGATTCCCAAAAGAATAAGAAAAAAGGATATTTTTTCAAATGACACCTGGCTCCATCTCAACTCGGAAAGCCCAACTTCTAAAGAAATCAATAGTTTTATCATGGTTCCTTTTTTATGTGTTAAAAAACATGTGACTACTTCAAACTAGATGACGCTAAATATATGGTAAGAGTTATTTTTAAAATTAACTTTTGAGCAAATATTATTATTCACCAGTTTTCCAATAAAAATAGAATTTAAATGTGTTCAGAGCCTGTAGCGGTCTTTTAAATAATTTCATCAAATAATTGTACAGAATAAATGTTATAAAACTTTAAATATTATGTTCATCGTGAAATACCAATTATTGTAATAACAGCTTATATAATAAATATTACAGTTTATTTATAATAAGATGAGAAAACCATTATGAAAAATAAGATCAAACTCACCAGTTATTGATTATCTATCTTATGAAACGATGTTGAACAAAAAACGTCTTGCCAACTTTGAAATATGATGCTAATATTTTCCTGCATACTGAAGCTCCCTGCATTATGTAGAAATAAAAAAAAATTGCGGCATAGTAAAATAGTAATCCTCACATAACCCGCACTTCCTCTCAAGCTACATTATCTACTGACACCTCACGCTAATTCTTTAAATTAACGTTACAAAAAGACGTTGACTAATAGTGGAAAATTTATTTGATGCATTTTAAAATAACTTGTGGTTCTTGGGGAACAGTTAACGTGGAGAGACATCTAAAATTTTTAAAAGCGTATTTCATATACATACAGGGTCCGGCAAACTTCTGTCATAGTTCTATAACTCTCATTCTGTCAAAATGACAAATATATGTAGTAATAGTAGTTGAAGCAATAATATTTTAATACTATTACAATGTATTCATGGTGATCCATTATAGTAGATTTGGCAAATTACTCATTTCTTCATATTTTCAGTGAAAATCTAATTGAAAATCAACACATCATTAGAGAAGCAAACATAATATTGCTGCTGCTTGAGTAGTTTCACAAAATTGAATGTAATTTTTATTTCAAAATGAATCAATTAGTTAATGACATGATACACATCGAGAATTTTCATTTTTCCCATCAAAGAGTCGCGTTTCTCACTCTGTGCATGTAATGTCAATATTTTAATTAATAACACCAACATCCTATGCACTTCAAACGTGATGTCAAGGGTCCATATATCTAAAAATACCGCTTTGAAAAGCTGAAGTAAATTATATAGAACCTCAACATGTGTGCGTATATGAATGTTTATATAATTAATGTTCAGTCTAATGTTCTTCAAAGCGAAGGTTTTTTTACAAACGTTTGTGACGATATGAGGTGATGAAGTTTTGACAATAAGCGTCGTCAAGTGGCGATGTGTCGGGAAACAATAAATTTTAAAATAAAGTTTAACCCTTGTGGTGAGAGCGGGAAGTTATGTAAAGCTCTTAGTTTTTGATCTGATAGGAATATTAATGGTTCTAACAAAAAATTGGAAAAAAATTTATAGTTCCCAACTGCATAACACCTAACAGTAAATACTTTTGGAAGTGACACGTGGGTCATCTTACGATGTATGAAATGGAAATGAAATATTTGCGAAAGATCGCAAGATATGACTGAAGAAATCGAAGACCAACTGAAACAGAAACCAATTTTAACGAAGATTGAAAACAAGCAATTGAACTGGTATGGAAACATTGTAATAGTAAACAAAAACAGGTTAGTCAAAGCAGTTACAGATGCAAAAAGGGATAGAAGAAGAGATAAAGGAAGACCAAGGAAAACATGGATGAGGCGGATACAGGGTATCGGAGAAAGAAGATGGGATTCTATGGAAGAGATGAGAGGACTGGTCGAAAATAGAAAAGTCTGGAACTAAGGAAGGGCTATCCCGACAAGAAATTGAGTTTCATGTCTTATTGAAAACAAAACTAGGAATGTACATTTTTGGAAATCACTTTAATAGTTTGGGAAATCTTAATTTTATTGTGTTTGAAATTAGTTTCAAATATGGACTTCTTCCTATGAGTATATAATTAATTGAAGAGGGCACTAACTCTGTTACTCGATCATGATTAAATGTACAAAGCACAAATAACTTGCATATGCATATCTTCCTTCTTTGCTGATCCGGAAATGTCACGACAACGGACGAGAATGGACGAAAACCAAAAAATGCCACGAAACAACGAAGCATTATTCTCGAATTTGACTATTATCGTCTTTCCAATACATTTGCTCCAAAACTATAACGGCCAGGACCTACTTCATTCATCATTGAGAAATTGTTTTTCACTGTTATGTTCGTTTTATTTTTCTAGAGGCACAGATTTTCATCAAATCTCTGCTAATTATGTGAATTGAAAACAATTTCCTTACTCAGAAAAACTCACTTCCTTTCGCTCAACACCAGCTGAAACTTTGTTTCCTGTTTTAAGATTTATAATATTGTCCATTCGTTTGAAAAAGCTACTGTGTTAGCGAAACGCGTCACAACTTCAAGGTAGATATAATGTAGATTTAACAAAATAAAATTGTTTGATTTCATAATTTACTATGGATCTATACATCAAGTAAAAGCCTCATCTATTCAATTTATAATATTGTCTTCAAAGATTCACATCTATTTTTATACTATCAGGAGAGTCAAAAATGTATGCTTCGAAGCTGTAGTTTTAGCTCAAAAGTATTGTAATATTGTATTGTAAGCAAACCTCATTTGAAGACATTGGTCCGAGGTTCTTCTATTTGTGAACGCAGTAACAGGCTATGACACAACCTCAGCTATATTCAAGAAAGGGAAGTTGAATGCGTCGAAGATTGTACAAAAAGACCCATTTCTAATGGAAGAAATGAAAATTTCCACCAAACAAGGCGCAACAAAAAGAGAGATATCTTTCGCAGGAGAAAAGTTTTTAATTCACTTATAATATGGTGGATCCATTACTACCTTAGACGAATTGCGATACTTCAGATATTATTTCTAGACAGACACTAAATAAGGTTTTTGACCGGGCGTTATTGCCCCCAACATGTGATGCAGCCGCTCAGCATTACTATCGTGTTTACCTACAAATGCAGGAATGGAAAGGAAACCAGATGAAGCCTTCCGAATATGGGATTGGAAAAAAAACGGAGATACGTTAACTCCCGTATTCATGACGAAAAGCCCTGCTCCATCTGAGTTGCTAACACTAATTTCATGCAGTTGCAAGTCCAACTGTACTAGTCGGTGTCACTGTCGTACATCTATGCTCCAATGTTCTGTCATGTGTCGTCATTGTCAAGGGCTGTCATGTGAAAATTCTGAACCAGCGGTAGAAATTCTGTCTGATGATGTATAAGAAGTTTTGGAGATTATGTAACAACAATTATTTTAATTGTGTAAATTCACATAAAAAATGTGATAAAGGTGTCTTTTGCTTGCTACAAATAATAATGTAACGGTGGCAGTTTTCGAGTAAATGGAAAAAAACTATTGTTTGGACGCCATTTTGTAATATGGCGGCCGTAGCACACATTTTTTTCCTGAGGACTTTCAGTATGTTATTCGATATGCTAAATACTACCTAGACACGGACACCTGTTTTCCTTCTAATCAAAGATTTAAGTTCTGAATTACAGTAAATATGTGTTCGAGCATAATAAGGAGTTCATTTAACTTCAAAGGAAATGAAAAAATGCTAATATTTATTCAAATTTTCCTCCAAATCAATAGACCTTCCAAGTAATTTTTTTATTGCTTCATATTAAAGTATTAAAAAAAAAAATTTCCGCTGAATTTCTATCTTGAGAGTAATTATGAAAAGTGCGAAAAACAAGTGCGAGCTTTGAACGAGATGTCGTGACGTCGAAGAGCCTACGACCATGAAAACGACGAGGACCGTCAGATTTGTCAGGTTTGCTTCCTTGGCTTTTGAATTTTGTTTTTTCATTCAACCTCGAAATCGATATTGATATTCTCTTCGAATGTGAAGCAGTGTCTCGTCATTGGGGATATAGACTCATTGGACAAGAGTGTCCAAGGGGGAATTTCTCCAAGAAGAAGCTAGTGAGAAGATTGTTGACTGTTGACATAATCGGTACAACCAAGAGCAGTTGAAACGGATCAGTTAAAACTCCACAACCTGCATACCTACATGTTTTGAGGCAAACCGTTCAAACAAGTTGGTGTTGTGTTGACATGGATGATGTGATAGAGTTATTGTGTTATGCTGCGTTAGCTATTGCCCTCCAAAAAAGAAGAAAGAAAAATACTGTATGGACGAAACAGTGGTTAATGAAAAGATCGCAGTATACAAACACTAATTTGTTGAATGAACTAAAGCTTCATCCCAACGACTGGCATAACTATTTAAGAATGAACGAGAATACATACTGCAAAACTAACAACTTCCGACCCAAAAGACACAACGTGCAACGGTACAACCAAAAACTGAACGGCACATCGCAGTGCGAACAAACACACTCAGTTCAGTCGGTCGTTAAGGTAGATCGACAACATTTCCTTCAGTCCTTCAATCGAACTGATCATTTCAACAGGAACGATAAATAATATACCACACACCATAGGTTTATCGAAACGTTTTGAACTGATCAGTCGAAACTGACGGTAGCACTGATAGTGAATGGGGCCCTGTAGTTCTGAAAATCAATTTTGACCCTTTTTTATATGTCTCTGTTACATGATTCCACCCATAACTTAAGTACAAGTTGTCATAGCTGGCTGTTAAAAGATGTGAAACGAAATTGACCATACTCTAGGTAATTTCGATTTGCAGCATTTTCATGAGTACATTTTCGTGTGATATAGGTGTTTAAAGTTGATAATTATATTTTTCATCAAATGATTCTGGTTATTCCTACTTTGTAATAAGATAGAAATCCAATCGGTTACAGTATTTTTGTTAAATGCGTTCTTTTCGGAGTGTCTTGCTGGATTTTCAGCCTATTATTTCCATTTTCGTGATTTGTACGATTTTTCATTGATGACTGTTTTTCAAACTCCCATTCCAAGCTGGAATTACAATTTTTCTCCCAAATTCATGGTAATCGATTCCTCATCCTACAAAACTTAAGAATCTCCACCAAAAATATACACAACAATTTCCAATTTTTCGCAATTTTCATACATTTGACGATGTTTTTTGCTCACAAAAAAACATTCAGTGTTCTTGCTCTTACTGTTCCATAATTTCAGTATCTTCCATTTGTACTGGTCTGTCAACATCCAATTTACTGGTTTTTTTGGAAATTTCAGTTATCCAATCTGTTGTTGATCGAAGAATGTCATCGTAACGAGTAACTTCCTATTTTCCCAATATTTTGAAATGCTTGCATCACTTGATACTAATATTATTTCGACAACTTATGGCATTTCAAGATAAGACTCATCGAAAACAATGAAGGGATCATCACCTGACAGGGTCCTCTCTATATTTCAGAATGCAAAGCTAAAGAAAACCGTAATTAAATTGGGTATATAAATATTTTTTTGAGATAACAGTTTCTTCTCGTGACAAAGCGACGTTAAACCTTAAAAGTGTATATAATAATTTATCCGCTGTCATTATTTTTACGAGAAGAATTACGTCAGGGCAGAGTCTAATTCATTATAAAATAATTGGAGCGCCTGAGAAGTCCTTTGTTGTCCTTTGATGGCAGAGAACGATACAACACGATTTGCAAGCTTCAATAGGATACCGCTTTGGAGGACCAATACTGTCGAGAGCTTTGTTCATATTTTGTCTTGGTGGCAATTTATTGAATATTATGAAATTTAAGGTTACGATACCTTTTCAATATTCCATAGCTTAGATATTATGACAAGGCTATTTATTTCTTGAACAGGGATAATATGTCACTAGCGCTCAAAGGGGATTCACCGATCTAAGTTATTAGAAAGGAAACCTTATTCAAACAATAACGAATTTAGTGGAACCAAAAATCTATACTATGTTAATATTTCTACCCAAGTAACACATTTCATTTAGCAAGCAAATGATGCTAGATTGAAGCATATAATTCAGAAAAAATGATGATGTTCAGCATATTTCAAGCATTATTTCATAGAATAATAACTGAATATTGCAACCAAGTAGCAATGATTGCTAGTAAGTCATGAAAAGTAGCCAAGAAATAGAGATAATGACTTTAAAAAATCAAAAAAAAATTAATAGCCAAATTGGAATTTAGTGTGTTCATAAAATGCCTTTGAGTGCTTCAATTAGTTCCATTTATAAGCAATACTATGATGTTTTTTATTGGAATTAATTTGGGATCAGACGGACCACAGCGAAGCGTCACGACAACTTCATAATTGTGGTTGTTAGTGGGCGGAGGTCGTGGTTATATTAAAAATATAATAGAATCGAAGCAGTATTCAGACGAACAACTTCTTGTAGTTGATCTCAGCGACAGTCGCTATCTGTGGACGGTATCACCCACAGAATTGTCGTTGTTGGTGGTTCAAGGCAAAACACATGGACAGCAGACCGCCTTCGCAATGCAACAACTGACCACTCCTCGTTTCTCCATACTAAAAGACTGAAACTGATGAACACTACCGAACACCATTGTCGTTAATGGGCCTTTTCAGAAGATGCTTAAATCTCAAAACAAATATTTTATTTGAAAGCTTACTGATAATTTTTTACTTTGTGCAGCTTTGTTTTGAACATACACGTCACAAAGCTGAATAAAAAGTTAAACAAATATTAGGGTAGTTTTAGCAAGCGTTTGACCTTGGTGCCAGTGACGTCATAAGGTCTGGAGTTATGTTGGCATTATTTGTCAGAATGAGTGGTCAAATGCTGCCACTGTTACGGCCGAGGCCAAAATATATAACGAAGAAGCAAATGTTCCTCGTTTTGGTCAATTTCTTTTGAGCTTTTGCTTTTTCGAAGCATGATTTTCGTCTGTTTTCATCTCGAGGAACGTAAATAAATATTTTGCTTGGGCAATTTATATTGTTATTTTAACAAAAACAAATAATCCAAAATGAGAGAGAATATCAATATCAATTTAGAAGTAACATGAGATGTCAAAATCAAAAACCAGGGAAGCAAACTTTACAAATCCTTTGGAAATAATGGTCTGTTGTTTTCAAGGTCGTAGGCTCTTTGACGTCACGCGCGCTGCTTTCCGTACTTTTGATAATTTTTTTAGGATAGAAATCAAGCTCCAAAAGAAAATAAAAAAGTAAGGGGACATTTTTTCATAAAATACTTAAATTTAAACCAATGAAAAAAAATTTCTGAAAAGGCCCATTGAAGTCGTCTTCCACGACCGATGACGACAACAAAAACACAAACTAGTTGCGTCGCGTCGCTGTGGTCTGAGTTCAGCCTTATTGCGTTGATAAGCATACTACAGAATGCATTGGCGTGCAGATTTCTTACTTAATATTCATGTAAATTTAAACAAACAAATATTCCCAAATATAAGACTGTTATTCATCACTTCCCCTTTTTTCAAATCTGCTTTATTCCCATCCATTCACTTTTATCGACATCATTCATCTGGAAGTATATTACGTTGCATCAAACGAGGTAGATTTAATTGTGAATGATAAGCGCTCATTAGGGCCCCTAACGAAATAAATGAGCGCAATTTTATTGCGATACATCGCAATCTCAGATGCTTGGCGTCATTAACATTTCAAACATGACTCGACTTTTTTACATTTCAAACTTGCCGAATTTTTTTGAAATAATAAACCACTTTGGGTGGTCGTTTATAATTTCAAGCCGAGTAATAAAAATTTACGACTGCGATGGAGGAATTAACTCGGGGTGATATACCACAAATAGGTTGCTAGATTTTAATGAAGTACTTGTGTTCCATTTCATACAAGAAGAGGAATATTTTTAGATGAGTGTAATCAACATGACAGAACAAAAGTTACCTGAATTAAACAGAAAATAGGGTGACAAAACTGAATTAAAAAATTAAAATATTAGGTATACTATAATAGCCTATGGCAAATGCCCTTTTCGCCAATCTACTTAATAATGGAGCTGAAGAGTTTTCTGCAATTTAATGTGGCGGCAAATTTGAATTGACTATGTTTAATCCTATTTCATTGACATGAAATAATCACAAATGCGCTTGAATACCAATTGTAGCTTTTTATGTCCAAATCAATAACTATTAGTGAAAGTAACTTCGAATACTCTCCTTACAATTTTTCTTGAACAGTTAAGTGGCCATACCCTGTGCAATGGTGCAATAATGTGTAGGTACTTGAAATACGTTCGCTTTTATGAGCGAAAAAGATAAGAAAACCTTTTATTGTTGTTTCCTATCGGAATATTATATAACAAACTGAACCGAGCGTAACCTTGACATCTTCAAGTGCCGTAGAATTTTTTATTGTCATATGAATATCAAGATTATTGTCAGAACTGCACTATCATTGTGTTAAATGCCAATTGACTGCAACATAATATAAACGCAGTTGATATGTACATAAATAAGCGGCACTGTAATAATAGAAAACAATTGTTGATTATTTTTAAATTATTTCATGCGTTTTTTT
>CAJUYG010001791.1:12600-51869 GCA_910591675.1 Galerucella calmariensis | reverse complement strand
GTCCACGACAGTTGACATTGACAATACTTGGGTGGTAAAACAATAAACAATAGAAATGATGAAAAATTATCAAACAACAAACAACTATTAACCTATATTATATATTATTAAATATGCAAGCTCAACAATTAAAATAACTTCAAAAGTACACTGAAGCAAAATAAACTTAAATCAAACACGATCTATCATTATAAATCAGCATAACCTCACTATTAAGTACCACGTGTTCTGAACGCTTTGTTTATTGTTTTACCACCTAAGTCTTGTCAAAATAGTTTGTGACGTCACGTGGACATGCCCTATACTTATACTACCTAAATTTTAAGGTTATTTCTTTTTACTCAACGCTATAAGTAATATAAAT
This sequence comes from Galerucella calmariensis, assembly GCA_910591675.1. Classification (NCBI taxonomy): domain Eukaryota; kingdom Metazoa; phylum Arthropoda; class Insecta; order Coleoptera; family Chrysomelidae; genus Galerucella; species Galerucella calmariensis. Next base: position 51,505 of record CAJUYG010001791.1, on the reverse strand, counting down.
GTAAAAATTCATAGTTCCTATGCTTAACAGTAGTGCAGCTTTGTTTAAAGAAGATATACATTCAAGAGGGAGGGAAATATTGCCAAGAGCAAGACTTGTTTCCCCCACATATGTAAAACTGGGTAAATTATCCCTCAGGATATAGCCCAAAAAAGGAGGAAGAAGAAGAAGAAGAAGAATTTTAAGGTTAAGATCTTGTAAACAGTCATTTTCTGTTTAAGTCTTGCAAATTGTAATATTTGGAAATGAATTGTACACTGTTTCATAAGTTGAGGCAGCATTGACGCTGATTCAATGTGGAAATATTCCAAAAAAATTGTTTCAATAAGATGAGTATATTGTCCAAATACTCTCTACTGACTTTCGAAATACTGAACGAAATGTACGCAGCAGTGGGAACCGGTGTTTTGGGAATCCTGTACCTTCTTAAAAAAGGATTTCATAGATATGACACGATACGTACTTTAAGCATTATTCTAATCACCACTGCTAGTGTAGCATATGTTAAAAGAAATGGCAAACAACTAAAGGCCAGTAAGAAAAAAGTTGTATGTATAACAGGATGCGATTCAGGACTTGGGTTTTCTTTAGCACAACATACTGTTGATATGGGCTTTACTGTAATTGCTGGGTTTTTGAGTTTGGACTCCAAAGGTTGTAAAGAAATTCGACAAAAATATGGAAAAAATATAATTCAAATACAACTTGATATAACTGACACTACTAGTGTTAGGGCAGCTGTTCAAACCATTGAGCATTTTTTGACCAGGAATTCTGGATATTGTATGTATACAAATATTATTGATCATAAATTATAGCTAGCCAAAATGTATGTAATCATTTTTTAGCTCTTCATGCTGTAATCAATAATGCAGGTGTTATGGTTTTTGGTGAATTTGAATGGTTAACTGAAAAGCTCATACATCAACAGGTTGAAGTGAATCTCATGGGAACTCTAAAGTTTACCAATGCTTTTTGTCCCCTTCTCAGGCTCCATGGAGGTAATAATAATGTATGACAATTCCCATAACATTTTACAATTATCCTCTCTTTAGTTTGTACTGCTCACTAATTAATTCTTTTTTTATAGGCAGAGTAATAACAGTTTCTAGTCATTGTGCACAAAGTACCCTTCCCGGTCTAGCTGTTTATGGTGCTACTAAAGCTGCTTTGTCTGCATTCAGTGATGGTTTAAGAGTTGAAATGAATAAATATGGAGTTGAAGTTGTAACATTCATACCAGGTTCTTTTACATTGCAAAGTAATATCATGGCAAAACAGCTTCAATATGTTCAAGACATGCATGATAATTTTACTCCTGAACAGCATGCATTTTACAGTGACTATTTTAAAAAGTACAATATTTATTTGTCATTTATTACACCACCTCTGTCACCTATAAAAATTGATGATCCTATGTGAGTATTCCAAATCATTTATTTGAAACAACAATTTCCTTACATATTTTTAAATTTTAAACAACGGCTGCTCTAAGAACACTAATGTGATTTTTTAATTTTAGGTTGTACGTAGAATATGAGAAAACTCTATTGGATGAAAAACCCTGCATTGTTTATAAAAATGAAAATTGGAGATATTGGTTCTACCATTCTTTATTTAAATTTAGCCCTTGGTTTTTACGGGACTATTTTGTAACAAAATTCATGTCCATGCCAAGTTATGTACCAAGTGATACTAATATTAGTAGCGATAGCTATGATGAAAGTGATGATAATACATTGTGATGTCAATAAATGTAAAATGAGAAATGAACATATTTTGTGTTTTATTTATTTTTTGAGGAATTAACATTATTCTATTTTGATTTCCACTATGTCGCATTCAATAAATGTTTGTGGTCTGTTACTTTTTATCTCTTGTGGAAAAGTAGCACCTTGCACTACCTTGTTTTGGAAATGTCATAAATCTAACAATTCGCGAAAAAAATTCCGATAGTGGGCGCTGCAGTTTATGTCAAAGCTGTCAGTGGAATGGGGAAAACAATGCTAACCCATGGCGATTTGGTTTGTTTTCTCCATTCAAATTGTGCTCGTTTTCGCGAATACCTCCTTTAAAAGTTTTCTTGGTATATCTGTTACCGTGAAAGACCGAAAGTAGTGAATGTCAACATTCCCGGTGGATGTTGACAAAAAATGTTAAATGCCTTGGTGAAAGTCCGAACATTTCTTAATTCTATTATACATTCCGACTTGCACCGTTATATGTCGACAAACACAAATGAGGTCCGGTGAATCTCGGACACTGCAGGTCGCGACAAGTCTTTAGACGGTTCCAGCCCCTTGTTTCAGTTAGCTTTGTCTTCGTCAGTCTAACGCAACGTTTGACAGCGCTCCCTAACCTAATTTAATTATTTGTATTCGATGGCTACTACAGTGAATCGTGATAAATTTTTTGAAAAGTCACATGCCTTAATTGGAAGTAAACGAGAAGACAATTGTTTTTATTTTTCACAAGAAATGTACTCTAAAATCGTTTCTGAAGTAATTTCTGCTAAAAGTAAGTGTAGTACACCTTTGGACTACAGACGTTGAGTTGTTTACAATACTTTCTGAAACTCACATAAGAACAGGCCATGGATGAAGAACACGAATGATGCTTAAAGAATTGCAAGTCAGATACGAAAATATTACTTATGAAGTTGTAATGTTGTATTTAAATTTGTGTAAACAATGTCAAATGAAACATAGTGAAACCAATGCTCAGTTCCGAATTGAACTCTAGATATCAAGTCGACTTGATAGACCTGCAATCACACAGGGATGGCGATTACAAGTTTATAATGGTATATCAAGATCATTTAACCAAATTTGTCCCGTTACCTGTAAAAAGCAAGAGATCGGAAGAAGTAGCATATCACCTTTTCCAAAACATTTGGTGCTCCCGCTATATTGCATTCGGATAATGGCAGAGAGTGCAGTAATCGAGTCATATCTGAACTATGCGCTATGTGGAAATATGTTGAAATAGTGCACGGAAAGCCTCGTCACAGTCAAACACAAGGCTCAGTTGAAAGAGCCAATCAGGACATACAAAATATGTTAACTGCTTGGAAGCAAGACAATGATTCAAACAAGTGGTCAGAAGGTTTGCCGTTTGTCCAATTCGCCAAAAACACAACTTATCGCGAAGGAATACGAGTCCTTATGAAGCCCTGTTTGGCGTTAAACCAAAAAGGGGTATAACATCGTCATCACTCCTTCGCGGGATTTTTTATTTTATTTAAAAAAAAAAATTCTTTTCAACATACACCATGAGAGTGCATCCTGAATGTCGACAATCGCCGGTGTAAGTTAGAAATAATGAAATTTCAACAATATTTTGGACATACGTCAAGCAACGTTGAGAATGTCGACATTCACCAGATTTCGGTCTTTCACGGTAACATATCTTCTACATCCAAAGACAATGCCTTAAGTAGGAAAACTCTGTATGAATCAAACAGTGAGGATTATTGAAGAAATTTACATTGAAAACAATGACAAGATTATATATTTTCTGTCATATGTTCTAGCCATTAATTTGTTGCTATTGGACAGTGACAAATACATGAAACCTAATATGATAAAAAAAATCATTGACATCCACTTTGTTCTCTGTCAAAGAGTAAGTATGTCTAAAATATACACCATTTATGTGATAATATTATTGCAGTTAAATTATAACAGCATTAGTGGTGAATATTTTTCTCCAGATATAGAAAAAGCCAAAAGTTTGTATTGTTACCAGTGCAACTCAACATCTACCGAAACCTATCCAATATGTGATCTTAATTATTTCAAATTAACAAGATATAATGTAAAACTGGAAATGATGTTCAAATGCCCTCCTCTACAAGAACAGTTTTGTTTCATCAGCTTCAAGAAATCTAAGGGAGTTGCTACAACGTATAGAGGTTGTACAGATGCTTGGGATAAAGACAAATATCCCTTGAAAACAGGGTGTTTAATGGTTAACACCAATGGATTTGAAAGACTAACTTGTTTTTGTAATACTCACTTGTGCAATAGCTCTATCTCTTACAATACAATGAGCTGGTTAAGTTTGATCTTTATAATGATTTTAGTGTTGTAATTTAGTCCATAGTTTTATCCATCATATTATGTTGTAGAAAATGTTAGGTTTACTTATAAAAACTAATTATTTATTCACTACAATACAAATTGTTTTAATTTTCTATCCTGTTCTCAACATTTTAGCTTCTTTCTTTTCTTGTAACTCTTTCTTTTGTTGTTCCACTATTAGTTTTCTCTGTTTCAGAAATTCTCCATATTCTTCAGCATTCAAATCTTTGACAACTTCAATACCACACGATTTTGCTATTCCTACTATCATTTTGCACACCTCTTCTAGAGATTTAATTTCTAAGGTGGGGTCTGTTTGCTTTATTTTGGCTATTTCGTAAACATGTTTAAGTGTTACCTTGCCACCTATTTCTTTACCTGTAATGAAATATTGTCTTTTATTTGACCAACCAGGTTTATTCATATTGCTCACCTGGCTCCATAGCAGCTCTCTGAATACCTGCTGCTTGTTTAAGAAAGTAGACTACTGGAGGCTTATTTATTATTAATTCATAACTTCGATCTGGGTTTACTGTTATTCTAGTTGGCAAAGGTATCCCTTCTTTTATATCTTTGGTTTTTTCATTAAAATCCTTGCAAAATGCTGCTATATTTATACCTCGCTATGGAGAAAAAAATATTTATTGGCGTTATTAATACGATTTAAATCGAAATACTATATAGTACCTGACCCAACATTGGCCCAAGAGGTGGACCAGCAGCTGCCATACCAGCTGGTATATTTGTGCTTATTTTTCCATGTTGGATTTTTTCTGTAACTTTTTTTAGAGATTTTAACCTTGCAGCAGCTTTAGACATGTTGAAATATTTTTAAGAAATATTTATATTCATGTTACAGTTAAAAATAAATTTACGAATATTATCCTAGGTTCTTCTCTTCTTCTTTATTTCTAGCTTGGCATAAATATTTGGTCCCAACACTGATTTTGTCTAGGATGGGCTTATGACTCTCACGAATCATCCAGCGATATGTTGTCATGGCTGTAAATTTTGTTTAGCGAAGGCCAGAAGTAGCCGTTTGTGAGAAGAGCACAGACCCTGTACTGGGACTCTGCACACTATAGAATTCTACCGATCGCTTTCCACAGTATTATTACTACTACTATTTGAGTCAACAACAGTCGAAAGCCTCACTCTGTATACCATCTGTACACTGTCGACAAGTCTTTTTTTATTTTTTACTCATTAATATTAAATATAAACTGAAGTTTTTATTAAGAAATCGTCGACAAAAAACCTATGGATAGAGTAAATAGTAAAATACTATAGTGTAAACTGTAAGGAGTACTGGGACTCTGCACACTATAGAATTCTACTATCGACACTATTCTCATGTCTTTTGTCAATGATTCCTTCATGAAATCTTCAATATCTTCTGTATGTTCCTTGTGGTATATTATTCATTCTTTTTTTAATTTCTTGGGAAATTAAACCACAATATTTTTGAATTCTTTATTTCAACGTTTCGGTAGCGTTCCAGCTACCGTTGTCAAGAAAAAATAAGTAAAAATTAATTTTTTATCCCTAACTGACACAACAGAAAAAATTTGACAACAATTGATGTTCAGATCCTCTGGTTTTTAGGATCCAAACACTAAAGTTTCACGAACTTGTCGTGATTTACACGAAACTCTCGATTGAGAGAATGTGTGTCTAAAATGAAATAAAGATTGGAGAATCTTCAAAACATATATTTAGGTACCAGAATCAAAAACTAAGACTCTGGCAAAATAATAGGGACAATAGTTGTCAAATTTTTTCTGTTGTGTCAGTTAGGGATAAAAAATTAATTTTTACTTATTTTTTCTTGACAACGGTAGCTGGAACGCTACCGAAACGTTGAAATAAAGAATTCAAAAATATTGTGGTTTAATTTCCCAAGAAATTAAAAAAAGAATGAAATCTTCAATATTTCAATAGTAATTAGTCAGGAATAAAAGAAAACTTGTCAACAACATACAGATAGCGTACAGAGTAAGTCTTTCAACTGGAATAATAGTACCTAGTAATAGTACTGTAGAAAGCAGCTGGTAGAATTTTATAGTGTGCAGAGTCCCAGCCCTGATATAACCAAGAAGAAGAGGTCTTACAATACAATGCATACTCAGCTACCATACTCTCTGGAAAAAATTGAGCAAGTACAATCACTTTTGCTGGTACTACAAAGTAACCAATGTTATTTATATATACAAGTATACAAAGAGATTTACACATTTAAAGGATATGATAAACACCACTTTGTTTAAAATAAAAAAAACAAACAAGTTCTGATTAGAGTTTAATAATAAATTCTGTACTGCTAGAAATAGAAAGTTCACATTCACAATGGACAATTAGATTCCTAAGAGGTTGATAGCATCTTTTACTAGTGTATTGATAAACTTTTGGGAAAACTTGCAGTTTCTATATTCACCATTACAATTTCCATTATTCAACCCATTTTTTACAGCCGCATAGATAGACGTATTATAGATCTTTTCCAAAATCCATTCATTGCTTATCACACCATCTATAATTTTATCCATACTACTTGCATTTCCATTGAAAATATCGATTTTGGATTTGTGGACTACGTAACAAATACTTCGTTGAAAACATGATCTTGAATCGATGTTGTTTTCTAATAATATATTATCTAATATTGTTCCATATTTCCAGAATGGTGTTGCATCTAGGTTAAGATCTGCAACGTTATAAAATTGTGGAAACAATTTTTAAAATAATAATTTACTGCAACAACAATAGAGTTACGAACGATCTTTAATAACTGCTTGAAATAATTTGATTGGGTTTCACCAAATTAAGGGTTGTCAAATTGATGTCACTCCACGACAAACATTTTCAAAATTGAGCAGAGGGTATTTGAAATTTTTGTGTTTAAATTATGATATAGGTATTTCGAACAAAAATAAAAAAAAATGTCGACTGGGCCGAGATTATTCCTGTTAGAATTTATGATTTCAAAAATTAAGATTGACCCCGCTGCTCTTCCTGTACCCAAACTTCAAGATATAATGATTCACATTCGATGCCCAGATTTTTTATTTCTAGATATCACACTAGAAGAATTTACAATCCCAAATATTGATTCAGGTGAGGTTATTTACTTTGTTTAAAAGTTCATAAGGGAACATACTTTTTTTTACACGTCTTTAACGTAACTTTCCTTCCGGTAATCTAAAAGAAAATTCAAATAATTTTAAGATAAAATACCACCGGATGGAGAATTTAAACTAAATTTTGGAAAAACATATTTATTTTCACAAACTTCTGAACAACTTAAACATACTATGGAAACAACCGATGTGGAAATGGATTTAAGAGTTTTACGAAAAACAGTAGGATCATGTAAATTTCGTTGGAAGAAGGAAATCCTCAACATGATAGACATTTTCGAGAATATTGGATTAGTTAAAAGTGTCAGTTATGATGGAAAATATGACATGATATCTTTGTATGAACAAAAAGTCGGTAGGATAGATATAACGATCAAGATGTCGTGCATGGGAATTGGAGTGGAAACGTATTTTGGCTTACTGGACAAAGGCGGTGCCATATTTATGAATGCAAAATCCGATGAACAATATAAATGTGAAAGGTAAACGTTCCAAGCATATTACAAAGAGTAAAGTCGTTATTAACTAATGAAACTGTAACAAAATACCCACAAATCAAATTTTCAGGGACCCTATTCTCAAACCATGACATATTTTGTCTCATGCGAGAAATCCTCTTTGTCGAATAAAATCTGAATATTCTTATTCTCAAATGTCGCCTTCGCAAATTTTTGATAGACAAGTCGACAATTTATGTCGAATGCGAGAATTTAATTACTTGCGAAATTTATAGGTTAACGTTATACATGTCAAACGTGAAAACACTCATTTTGTTAGGTTCTGTTTCAGAAATTTTTGTAGAGAGAAAATGGCAGCTTTACTAATTGCTATTGAAAATTTAGAAAATCAAGAGATGTATCAGCGGCCTCGAGAGAGACGAGGAATATATAGAAGCGCTTTTACATTTTTATCTGACAGAAAGTTTATTAAAACGTTCAGATTAATTAAAGAATTAGCTAGAGAGCTAATCATTATTCTAGAACCCTTAATAGAACAAGGGAATCGTGCAAGTACATTAAATTTATTAATGTTCGTTTTTGGTTTTGGGTGCAATAATTTTTTTTGGTTTCACTTTCCATGTTTATCTTGTTATTCTTGTTCTACATTCGAGTAAGTACATTGTACATTCTAACTTCTAACAAATAACCAAATCATTACTGTCATCACAGATCATATAACTACTACTGTCATTTCATTATTTTACAACTTTACAAGAGAAGTGGCATGGAACACAATATAATATCGAAATTTCGGTGTTGCCAGTTCATGTTATTCGACAAAATTTATCTCATGCGACTTAGATGTCGAACCCATTTGAGAATGTCAGATGCCAATGTTGTGCGACAATTTCTATCGACATATGTCGAATACGACAAATGTCATTCGACATTCGAGAATAGGCCCTCAGCAAAACATATATTTTCTCATAGATTCGTATTCAATAATTTTGTTTATATTTTGTATTAAAAGGCACTTTATAGATTGAATATTAGTTCAAATTAAATTATTTTATTTCATCTTGAAGAGTAAAACTTCAATAAGTTCCTTTTTTACGGTATAGGTACAATTTTAATGAGGAAACTGTAGCGCCCATAGCTTGCATTTACAACCCATTAATGGCTAGTATAAGCAATCCTAGGATATCTTGGACAGAGCTTTTTGGCAACAGATTTGCCGAGCCCAAGCAAAGTATCGCTCCAATGATTATGGACGATAATATGGTTTGTCTAGCACCACATATAGGGACGAAACATGGAGCAGCAGATGATTCCAGCGGAAGTGGTTTTGATATTATTTCCATGGTTTTTCGTCCGCCAGAAAATAAGTTTTACGATTTTTTGAACATGATGAAAGCAGAAGCTGCAGCCAGAGAAGAGGAAACTATTGCCACAGTGGATATGGATAGAGTCAAAAAAACAAATACCGTAAGCTCGTGTATTTTTTCTTGATAAATTACTACTTACATACAGTGCTATTCAAATTCCCCTCCCCCCTTCGTATCTTTTGAACGGTTACACTTACAATAATAAAATTTGGAGGGTGAAAATAAAGTGTTGTAAACTTATCTACGAATGGTAACAGGTGACGTAATAGTAATAGCTGACCTCACAGTACCACTCTGGCCAATAATTTTAAATAGGACTTTATGGCAAGTGATATCTCGTTTGAAAGGCATTGACATTGGCTACATAGCCATATAAATTTTGTTTGGACTTAAACTAATTTTGACGGATAAATTGAATAAATACCAAAATTATTATTTCACATTTAAATATTGAAGATTTTACAGTCCGCCTCTGGTTAGTTGTCGAAAAAATTGACGTTTTTAATTAAATAGTATTTGTTGCTTTGCAAAGTTTTTCTAAATAGCTTAAATATTTAATTTTGTTATTGTTTAACGAGACGTTTAAGAGTTTACATAGGCAAAATGGTACGTACTCAAGCCGACAAAGTAGCAGCTATCTTAATAATTGGTGAATCTAGAAAGAATCTCCATGAAGCGGAACGTTTATTTAATGAGAGATACCCAGATCGCCCTATCTCGAGAACTTATTTGAGGGAGCTTCTTCACAAGTTTGAAGCAACAGGTAGTGTTCAAGATGCCGAATGATCTGGTCGACCAACATTTAGTGATGATAAAAAAAATTGATATAGTTGCTGAGATGGTAGTAAACCCTACTTCCTCTTCAACCAAAGTTACGTCTATCTGTGAAGTAAGTGAAAGTACAGTACAAAGAGTGTTGGCTAAAAATAAATTTCATCCATACAAGTTAAAAATGGTGCACCACCTTTCGGATGACGACCCCGACAGAAGACTCGAATTCTGTGAATGTATGACAAATAAAAGTCAAAACCCACATTACACAAAAACAATTTGTTTTAGTGACAAAAGTACTTTTTTCCTCAATGGAAATGTGAATACACAAAATGTAAGGTATTGGGGTGACACAAATCCTCACACCTTTCGTAAACATACCCAATTTCCAGAAAAAGTCAATATTTGGGCAGGTATTTTGGAAAACCACATAGTTTGTCCTGTTTTCCTAAATTCAAATTTAAGCGGTGAAGTGTATCTGGAGATGTTACAAAATGCAATTGAGCCGTTAATTCTTGAAATTCTGGAAGATAATCCAGATGAATTCGGCCATCTGGAAATAGCATTTCAATAAGATGGTGCAGTAAGACGTTATACCTGGATGAAGAATATCGAGGTAGATGGATCGGCCTGCGAGGTCCTATAGAATGGCCACTTCGGTCACCAGATCTGACACCATTAGATTTTTTTCTATGGGGTTACTTGAAATCCAAGGTTTATACTACGGCACCAGATAGCATTGGCGTTTTGAAAGAAAGGATTATTGAAGAATGCAATGCAATTTCAGCTGACACATTCGAACGAGTACGACAAGAGTTTACTAATAGGATGTATTACTGTCAGGAAGTAGACGGAGCACATTTCGAACACTTGCTATAAGAATCCATTGTTGATATTTGATTAATTAAATTTAAAAAAATAATTTCAATAATCTTAGTATTTATTTAATTTATCCGTCAAAATTAGTTTAATCCCAAACAAAATTAATATGGCTATGTAGCCAATGTCAATGCCTTTTAAACGAGATATCACTTGCCATAAGGTCCTATTTAAAATTATTGGCCAGAGTGGCACTGTGACGTCATCTATTACTATTACGTCACCTGTTACCATTCGTAGAGAAGTTTACAACACTTTATTTTCACCCTCCAAATTTTATTAATGTAAGTGTAGCCGTTCAAAATATACGAGGGGGGGAGGGGACTTTTGAATAGCACTGTATATATCTTTCGATATTTTCAGACTTCGGTGAATGTTCAATTTGATACACGTTTCGGTCAGAGTTTAGATGAAAAGTCCCTAGGAGTTATGTTGACAGCGGAAGAAATCAATGAAAAGTTATGTACTCACAAAGATTGTCCTGCAGCTATTAAATTTAAAGAATTCGGGATAGGCCCTCTCGCTACTGGACAGGGTAACGTATTCGACTTCACAAATTCTCAGTTTTGTGATCATCGTACAGTGTGGAACAGCCGAATAAATTGGGACTTGTTGGGAAAAACGCTTGGACACGGCGGTCGAATAAAATAAAAAAAATAACTCGGTACAATACATTAGAAATGTTCTTCAAACAATATTCTTTTTAGGTTTGGGAACACTTTACAGCAATGTGGAGCCTCCAGTTACGTACGGTTTAAGCCACACATACGGTCGTTTTGAACATTATGGACCATACGGGTGCTTTAGAAGACCAAAGGATCCCAATCAACCTTACTACCCTCCAGCTGATCATTATCATGTAGAAAATGAATTCGAAAAATCTCAAAGAGGCTGTTCGTGTCATAGACTGAGAGGTGGTTGTCTAAAGCCATCGAAGCTGAAGAGTAAAAGCAGTTCGAATTGCTGTAAACATAAAATTCCCATCCAAGAGAAAGGTAAATATTTAAAAATACCAGTATTAAATCTGTAATTCAATTAATGAAGTAAAAATTTTTTCTTTTTGTCCAATTTGTAGAATTTTTGGAACTTTAGTTCTTTACGTCAGGTTAGGTTTGAGCGACCGGGGGTCGCGACGCAATAGATCTGTAATGTTACGTTGCTTCGTTATGTGCCTTGCTTGCGTGCGTGTGAGTCTCTCTCTCGTTTACGAAGCAGCGATTCATATGCTTCGGTCGGAAATCGAACCCGGGCCGCCCGCGTGGCAGACGAGCATTCTACCACTGAACCACCGATGCTACATTAAAATTCTATGCAAAGCTGGTATTCGCAGTGCTGGTGATCTACTTGAATTTCTTCGGATACATTTTTACTATTATTTCCATAATTTTTTTGCGCGACTGATCTTTTTTACAGCAATGTCACTTTTGACATTTCGTTCATTTCGAAGAAATTTAAATTATTTTATTCGGAATTTATTTCAATACGATCGCGCAAAAAATGGTATAAGCATCTCGAACGTTAAGGGTAATTACAACGTTTGCATGCAGATTCCTTTCGTAAAATTGGACAAAATGATAGGAGGATTAAGGGGTCTAGCACATTTACTTTTCGAAATACAGGGTGTTGAAATTTTGACAACTTGAATGTTTTAATTCGATAACTTTAAAATGGATGTATAAATTGATTTGACATTTGGCGGGTTGTTTTTAAATGTAAAAGGGTATATTTTGATAGAAATAGTAGTTTGTGCAACTAGTGTGGATATGATGGCCATATCGCAGGAGGACGAAGTTTGAGCACGACGCAGTAGGCGGGGTGCTCATTCGTTCAAGTGCGATATGGACAATCCACACGAGTCGAACAGCATATTTTTTCTATGACCCACTTAAGAAAAAATTTAGAAAATAAAAATTTCTAAAGACTGTAATATAACTTCAAATTAAAAATTTAACAATTCAATTTTATATTTCCACTAATTTTTTTGTGGTAAACGTACAGTTCTTGAATGTCCAATTTGTATAATGATACGGTTTCCCTTCTTAAATATACGATGCTGATATAAGTAGATGTTGCCAAGCAGAATAATAATTTAAAAATAAAATCAACAATAAATAAAAACTTCTTCACGGGGAATCGAACCCAGGTCTACCGCGTGAGAGTCTGGTTTGCTTACTACTCGACCACCGAGGAATATGCAAATTGTTTATCTATAACGTCATATGTATTACATAATTTTTGCTTAAAAAGAACTAAAGTTCCTACCGTGTGTCCCGCAACACGTTCTACCTTTTTTGTCCATAATTTTTTTGGCTATATGTTGAAAAATTCTTATGTGCCTTCCCAATTGGGGAATAATAATAATTCATTTCCAGATAAATCATCAAGAACGCTCCGTCTTAGAGGAGGTGGAGTTTCCACTATTGATACTCATTTGGATGCACTTAAAAACTGCGAAAGTCTCATGAATCAATGTGACGTACTTTTATACAGTTTTAAAGAGTGTCAAATTCAAAAGAAAAGTATTCGATTGAGAGGTGGAGGTTCCGATGATGCACCAGCTGCTTCAAAAACTTTTTTTCCAAAATCTGCCATTACGGAATGTAAATCAATCATGGATCAGTTCGATCAAATCGTGAATGCCTATAAGAAAGCGTTGGGTATGTTTGATACAGTAACATAAAAATTTGTATAGTTTTGGCGTATTTTCCCCTCATCAGTACAAGGTAGAGCTAGCTCGAAATTAATAGTCAAATGTCAGTTTCCTTGAACAGTTAGAGTGGCAATTTTCTAATGTTTTTCAGGTCCTTGTGGGGAAGTGACTTGTCCGTATGCTCAAAATATAATGGAAGACAATTGTAAAGATTATTGTAAGAAAGTGAAATTACCTCCGGTTCCGAAAGAGGAAAGTTGCGAGGACATTCCATGTAAAAAAGACATTTGTCCATACACTGAAAAATCATTCCTTGCTGGATGCGGTAGCGCAAAATGTGCTTATGCAAAATATAAAACAGGTCAGTGTCATTTTAAATATATTTTTATAAGGACCTGACGTTTTGTAAGTATAATTCATTATAGGATTGGTGGATGACGACGCTGCTTTGGAGCTAATGTTTCTTCCGGCACCAGTTGCTGATTCTTGTGGACATCCCAAGTGCAAATACCCTCTCGATCCTCCTTTACCTCCAATTCATTGGGATTGTCCCGACCCTTTACCAGTGGAAACTTGTAGAAACCCTAATTGTCCCCATCAACCTCCTGCGCTAAAGGCTATAAAATGCCCACCGCCTAAACCACAGCCAAGTGGTCCTTGTGGAAGTATAAACTGTCCTTACGCTTTGCCTAGCCCGTGCAACAATCCAATTTGTCCGTTTAAACAGACGCCCTGTCCATATTTGGAACAAAAAAATAAAGGTAAACATAATATATTACTGCATATTGGTTTATGAGAAAATGTTTATGATCCCTGTGTCGCTATTCTTGAAATTCCCTGAAATTTTTACTCCCCACGGTTATGTTGACATTTCTATTCCCACAAAATTTAACTCGATTCCAAAAAGCAGTATTCTTGAAATCAGGGAATCGAAATGAGTGAGGGAAAAAGGAAACAGTGTTGTCTGAGTTCTCAAAATTGTACTACCAATAAAAACGTACAAACTTTTGTATAAGTAAATTGTGCTGTTTTTGCCATGAATTTTGATCAAATGAGAAGATGTTTTCAACATTTTTGGTTCTGTTTTTGGTTTTGTGTCCATTAAAAAATGAGTTAGTTTCTACTTAATAAACTCTACAATTTTTTGCTCACGCGAAATATAACTGTGGTATACACACACATATAATATGCTATGTATGACCTTTTGGTGTAGTATAGTGTGAGCTTAGGTGATCCTACCAAAAGCAAAATCAAAGTTTCAGATTTGTCTGTGGAAGAACATCTCTTCCAATATTCATTTCTTCCCAAGCCTCCTCAAAATCATCAATCATGGCATCATGCCAATGCAAAAGTTAGTTGAATTCATCCATAATGCATCAATTTATCGAAAAACAGTTAAAAAGTCTACAAAAACCAAGAATAAAATATCCTTATATTGACAAAAAACAAGCCAACGAGAAGTTTTGAGGTTAAATCTAAATATTTTCACATTATTTCGGATTTTTCTCTCAGTCATGACCAATAGAATAGAATTCTCCTAGGGAGTGATAATTTCCCTCATTTTTCAATAGATATTTTTCAAGAATACGGCATTTTAAAATTTGAGGGAAACACGCCCACTTTTGATCATTAAATTTCCCCTCTGAATTTCTATTCCTACAAATTCAAGAATAGCGGAACTGGTAAAATTAGGTGATTTTTTGGTTGGTTCTAATGTGCTAATATTCGGATAATTGTATTATATTTACTTTTACTTTTTAAGGAAATCGAAATCCTACTTGCGATTCAGAAAGTGAATCTGAAGATGATATTTGCGATAATCCTGATTGTCCTTTCAGAGAAAAAGATAGTGATGGTAAGGTTAAAATATTTACCAAAAAATACAGAAAATACAATATGTTTTTTTCAGATGATATCTGCGACAATGCGGACTGTCCTTTTAGACGACCTAAGAAACAAAAGGTACCCGATTATTGTGGTAATCCTAGCTGCCCTTCAGCTCCTATGGGAACAAAGGGAACAATGGGAGCAAAGAAAGGTTGGTAATGTAACAAATTGAAGTAGAGTTTTCCAGTCCGTCCAAAACTTTTTAAAATAATAATAACACTTTCTAGATAAATTTTGTGGATCACCAACATGTCCATTCAAACCTGAAAAATCTAGCAGCGACGTAAGTGTTTGCAGCAATCCCGACTGTCCGTTCGCCCAAAAGAAAATTCCAGAGAAAAGCAGCGTTTGTAGTAACCCCGAATGTCCGTATGCCCAGAAAAAGAAAAGCAGTATATGCGATAATCCAGGTTGCCCTTATGCTAAGACATCCGAAAGTGAAAATAGCGTTTGCAGTAATCCTGATTGCCCTTACGCTAACAAGAAAGACAGTGTTTGTGATAATCCTGATTGCCCTTACGCTAACAAGAAAGACAGTGTTTGTGATAATCCAGACTGTCCGTTTGCTATATCTAAAGCTAACGGAAGTCCTTGTGCTGATGATACTTCGAAGAGCTCTTCTATTTGTGACAACCCAGAATGTCCTTTTGCAAAGAAAAAGAGTTCAGGCTCCATCTGTAGTAATCCCGATTGCCCAGCCGCTAAAGAGAAGCAAGGTTTGCACTTGAATAATAATAATTTTTGATGAATTATTTTACTAGAATTCCCAATTATTAAACAGGCTAGATTAATAGCAACATAATGGAGTTTAGTCCAATAAATGAAGGCACAAAGCTCCTGATTAGTCCCTGAAAACTTCACTTTGGGCTCAATTTGTAGGTCACGGCAGGTGTTTTTAAACGAGAAAAAACTTAACGCGATTTAGTTTACGGAAGGAGGGGAAACGACCCCCTAAGCCCTGGAAAACGGGTTTCTCGCTAATAACTGGCTCAATATGCAAATTAGAGAATTTTTCTTTTGATAAAAATGAAGATCGTCTTATTATCTACAGAGATGGTTTCTATCATTTTTTTCGAGAATTCGATAGTTATCGAGATAATGAGACCTAAAAGTCTCCTCATTTCAGCTGCTGCTCTGTCTGTAGGAATTCTGCTGTCTATGCATTAACTTGTAAGCGGGCGGATGAATTGTTCTTTAACTCGGCAAAAAATTGACATTTTCCGATGATTCAAAGTTCATCACAATGGGATCTCCTTTATCCTAGTTTTTTTTTATAGTGGAGCCTTAGGAGGTCCTGAATGATCTCAGAAAATTTTTTTTAATATCTTTCTTGCGTTTTGATAAAAAATTGATTTGTTTATTTGCATTTTTCAGCCGTTTTTGTAGTTCTGTGTAATCTGTGGATCACGCGCGATTTAAAAATGTATCATCCTATATATTATTGCTTTTCAATGCACATCATTTTGATGGTTAGAGTGTCTAGTTTTCGAATGTACTTTTTGATTTTCAATAAAATCCAAGGAAATTGATCACACCGGTAAAAACCGAAATAAATAAACAAATCAATTTTATCAAAACGCAAGAAAGATATTAAAAAAAATTCTGGGATCATTCAAGACCTCCTAAGGTTACATTATAAAGAAAACTAGGATAAAAGACTATTTTTAAAAAATATATGAACAAATTAATGAAATAGTCTCAAAATCTTGTGGAAAAAAACTTTGACCGCATTTTTAAATATTTTCGTCTAGTACGAACGAGCTGCAAGTCACATGGAATTATAGCTACGGGTCCTCCCATTGTGATGAGCTTTGAATCATCGGAAAATGTCAATTTTTTGCCGAGTTATGGAACAATTCGTCCGCCCGCTTACAAGTTAAAGCCTCGCTCGCACTAGACTGGCTTTGCCGGCAACAGCCCGGACCGCTACGGACCTCGAATTGATCTTTACCTGGTATTCAAACGAAACAGCGCTCACTACTCGGCAACGGACGGCAACGGCCCGGTCCGCCGTCGACGGAAATCCCGGACGAGAATACCTTTGCCGGTTGTCCGTTGCGTTCCGTCGTGATGCGGAGAAGTGCGCGCTGATTTTGGAAGACGAAACGGAAAAAATCAATGACAAAAAATTTATATTTTTGTTAGCGGGTACCCGGAATTGTATGATTTGTTAACAAAAATTACTAAAATCAGAAAATTAAGAAAAAATACAGATTTCATGCACCAATTTAAATAATGGTGGCAAATTCACTTTCAGTTTTCCTCTTTGTACAAATGTCATTTATCCATTTTTTTTTCTTTTTTGTTTAACAGAATTTTGTTTCTCCTCTTCTTCGTACAGTAAACTTATTATAATTATTTTATTTAGAGTCTCTGAATCCATGGCTAATGACCGACAAGCGACCTATGACTGGCAAAAAAATTTTTACCGACTACTGCGCGATACCCAGGTAAAATTGCCGGCCACCGTGGCCCGTTCCGTTTCCGGCTGTTGCCGGTAAGTGCGCGCGAGCCTTGATGCATAGACAGCAGAATTCGTACAGGCAGAGCAGCAGCTGAAACGAGGAGACTTTTAGGTCCCATTATCTCGATAACTATCGAATTTTCGAAAAAACTGATGAGGACAATTTCTGTAGATAATAAAACGATCTTCATTTTTTATGGGAAGAAAAATTCTCTAATTCGCATATTTAGCCAGATATTAGCGAAAAGCCCGTTTTCCAGGGTTCAGAGGTCCATTCCCCCCCCTTCCGTAAACTCAGTCGCGTTTTTTCTCCTTTGAAAACACCTGCCGTGACCTACAAATTGAGCCCAAAATAAAGTCTTCAGCGACTTTTCAGAAGCTTTCGATATTTTCAGGTGTTGTTATTGGACCTGTTCAGATCTTTTTTGAATCATCATTTGCTGAATAAGCGTTGGTGTGTTGGCTTCAAAAATTAATTTTATAATGTTATAGTGAGTTGCGATAACCCCGAATGTCCTTATAATAAGACCGAAGAGAGTTTTTGCGGTAATCCTAGTTGTCCTTACACCAAAAGAAAAAGCATAGGAGGAAGAGATGGCGGAGGAGACGATGGAGGAAACGGAATTTGTGGAAATCCCGATTGTCCGTATGCAACTAGTAGTCAAAAGCGGAATTCTTACTGCTCAGATCCTTTATGTCCCAAATCCAATTCTCCAGATGATAAAATTCAAACTCGAACCGAAATACTTATGAAGGTAATTTTAATTTTTCCTTAAATTTAATCACTCGTTTTTGGAGCCGATGTTTGATATTTTTTCAGGATGGAAAAACCACAGTAACTACTGAAGTAAAGGCAGGCGCAGTTGGCGATGCTTCAAATAAAAAAAGGAAGAATAAAGGAAGATTTGTGTATTCGATTGGTGATAAATATCCAGGAGTGAAGATCGGGCATAGGGAATGTGTTATTCCTAGAAGGAATGTACCGTCTTACATGGGATGGTTATGGAATAAATACACGCCTATTCTTCACATGAAGGTATTATCATATTTATTCACGTCCAATTTGACTACTAAGTTACTTTTTTACTTAGCCAAGAAGAGGTTGGCGGCCTGGAGCTATTGAAAAAACCATAGCTAAACGGATCCACGCTCACAGAGTTGCAAAAGGATTAGGGATGCTTAATGTTCCCAAATTCCCATGGAGAGGAGCTGGTAGAGGTATGGGAAGAGGTGTATCATCTGAATCTCTCCATATCAAACCAAGACCTACACTGCACATTCAAAAAAAAGAAGGCACCTATTTTATTACCATGAATCCTTTGAAGGATCCAAAAACTTTGGCTGAAAACGAAGATCCTTACATGGATTGTACTCCAATGCAGTTTAAAATTACTAAACCCAAAAAGGGTAAGTCCATTCTCTGAACATTTTTGAATTTTTGGTATTATTTTTGAAATTTTTTTTTTTTAAAGATGATGATGATACAAAATTATGCCACTGTGACGACCCACCAGAATCGAGTAGTGATAGCGAGCTAGATATAGAATTCACACCTCCAGCTGGTATAATTCATCCAGAAAGATTTAAGAAGAAGCGGAATGTGGCTACCTGCGATACTCAATATGATCCTAAAGATTTCGAAGTGAAAAAATCTAAAGGGAAAGGCGACAAGGGAAAAAAAGGAAAAGGGGGTAAAGGAAAAGGAGGCAAAGGAAAAAAGGGGAAATAATGAAGTACCAACAACATAAGAAATTCTAATTTTGTAGTTTACTGTATATCAGGTCTTTAAAGTAATATATTAGAGGATTTCTGGATTATATTTGATTTTTTTATTTTATAACAAAAAGAAGATATACAATATGTCTCAGTAAGTTGGAATCATATGGGAAACTTTTTTATTATTAATTTTAGGAAAAAAATGTATTCTTCATAAAAAGTTCTGCATGTTCTAAAATCTAAAATACAATCAACAGATAACAATTTTTTTCAGTCGTGTACGAGGTATGTCAAAAAATATGAATTTTACTCAAGAGTAAAGTACTTCTGCCGACGCCGACGTCGACAGACCAATGAAAGTGCCAGGTCCCAAGAGTTTTTGGGAGGCTGCTTTCCTGGCTAGTCAGTCGGCAATGTGGTTACCTTTCGATTTACTGTGGCCCTTGATCCAGCCTAGAGTGACTTCGTTGTTGCTACAGGCTTCGATCAGGGACAGGTGACACTCCAGTACTAGGCCTGATGTGATACGTGGTCTGTTCAGGGCTAGTAGTACTTGTCTACTATCCGTAAGGATGTGAATTTTATTACCTGTGGTGTTTCTTTTGGTAATCTCTTTTGCGGCGATGTAGATAGCAGTGAGCTCTGTTTGAGCAACGCTCCCATCTACCCGTATATTTTCACAGTTCCCACACTATGTTGTGGTGAATTTTTTTTTATAAAACCTGAGGTCCACAGTTAATGTATAATTTTTATGATGCTCTAATGAATATAGAAGTAACTAACTATATCACTTACCTCTGTAGTACTCTTCACTGTTTTTGTTGAAATGTAGAAATTGATCGGACATTTGCAATTTTTTGCCAATGAAAACGACGATAGCCGGTAGGAAAATTGCAGAAATAAATATTATTAATCCTGTAAGCGCCAAAGAGGGTAGATTAACTTTGGCTACCACATTTTTGGCAAAATCTACGGATTTTTGAATTGGGATTTTTAGAAAAGGAAGACTGAATTCCAAATTAATCTAAAAAATATTAAATAATTAGTAAATTGAGCTGAAAAAAAAATATATAGATTCTTATTAATATGCCACAGATAATTGAAACTGAAAGAATATTCTCAAATTTCGGAGACACGGAGCTCTATCTCTATTGCTAATTATTTTATTGGAAATTTCTTCTTTAAGAACTTTTGTTCAAATTTCGATTATCTTTTACAAATTTTGAGTTATTAGCGAAAAACTAAATGTGCAAATAAAATGTTTAATACATACCCGTTTTGAAATTTGTGGATTTCAGTACATCAGTACATCATGACTTACAGAGTAAAGAGTTCCTGAAGAACAGAAATTTTGTCTTCGTCACTGCAGTGATACAGTAGCCAAACAAAATATTGGTTCTTTCGGAAAATTATATTCTCTCACTCAAGAATACAACCCTCAGTACTTTGAACATCTGAATAGATAAAAACTTACCATAACTTCACCATCAGAAGAATCAAAACTCAAAAGCCGCGCACTTTTACTTTGAAACGAACTTATCTTTTCACTTGTGTAATCATAAGTTGTATTCAAACAATCCTTATAAGAAACATGGATCATTATAAGAAGAAAAATTTTTATAAAATAAGACATGCCGTCTAATAATGCCAATACGAAAATAAGAGAAAAAATTATCGTTAAGATTTTAATAAAGAATGTACGGTTCCGTCTGGGAGTGTGAATTATATAAAAACATAACGTAATTTTTAAATGATTTTAAATAATATTTAATAGTGTGCTCGTTTAGGTGTAAACGCGTTTCAACAATGGTTTAATTTTTTATTGTGAGCAATCCTTCGTAATTGAATTATTATTTAATCGTAAAAATTAGTTGTTTCTGAACATTTAAAGCTATTGTTTTAAAATGTATTCTTCATGAAGAGAATTGCATTTTTAAATCATTTGTAACCAATTCTAGAAGCCCGTTCCAAAAAAGCATCCACCCCCTGGTTTTCATACCTGTCACTTCCGACAGGACTACATTCCTACAGGACTTTATCCTATGGGGGCACCAGGGATATCTTTTCGTTGTTACCACTCCAGGAATCTTCGAGGTTCCTTTGACAGAAGTGCAGGGAGGTTTTTGGTTTTTTAAATTTTTTTGGTGCACAATGAGCGGGGTTTACCCGCACACATGCACCCACCTGCATGGTTTTTGTGTATTTTTGGTAGGGTTTTCTTGATAGTTTGCTATCTCTGGGTGGTTCTCTAATTCTTCCTAACTCTTTTGTGTTTCCTATTTATACTTTTCTGTTGATTTAGACCTTTTTTATTTCTCGAGAGGTATTCAACTTCCCCTTCAAATTTTTACCCCATGTTTTATTAGATAATATTAATAAGTGACAAATGGGATGTTCAAAAATGAATTGTTTTAAATTAATTTTTTAGGTTAACGGAAAAAAATAACACAGAAATTTTTCTTTTGTACCTGTTTCGAAAGATAAATAAATTTGACAATTCTCGTGAATGCATTTGTAAGCGTATATAAATTCTTATCAATATTTTAAAAATAATATTTGTTATGTTATTGTTTTCTATCTGGTCTTGCTGATAAAAACCGCAATAAACAATATTTGGATGATATAAATAAACTAAAAGCTAAGTTTTTGATCAAATTTAATATTGTTGATGTTAAAAATTAATTGGATATTATTATGGATAAATACATTGAAAATTATTGGAGATTCTATTTTCGATGATACTAGCAGAAATATCTTTCAGATTGAGTTAAAAACATAGAAGTGATTGTTTTAAACTCATAATTTATGTAATATAGTCAAATGCAGTCTTATCATGCGGGTCATACGATTCAACAAAGACGTACACACCGTTTTTGTTTTCTTTTATTGCGTTTAATCATAACTTCCAAATATAATCCGTAAGATGAATAAGACATCTTCTGTATGTTCCTTGTGGTATATTATTCATTCTTTTTTTAATTTCTTGGGAAATTAAACCACAATATTTTTAAATTCTTTATTTCAACGTTTCGGTAGCGTTACAGCTACCGTTGTCAAGAAAAAATAAGTAGAAATTAATTTTTCTCCGGGTATATTTGTAATCTCACATTTTGGTAACCTCTGTGTCTTCTGATTTAATACATATGGTTTGTAACCTTTGAACCCGCATGATAAGAGCGCTATTGACTATGAAAAATTTACTCGTCATCAGACTGGACTTTGCTGGTTTTCTTTGACAGTAAAAATTGACTGATACGTTTTTATTAAAAATATAATTTGTTACAAGACAGTTACTATAAAAAAATGCTCCTTGGCCATCAGTTTTTGATACATTTTACTCTAAAGAAATGTCAAAAAGAATGCTCAAATCCTAACCCCAACCTCTGAAAATCTACCAACTGGTTTAAAGGAAGACGTTTCAGTAAATTGCTACTGAAATTAAAAATGTAATTCTTTTAAACATTAAGAAGATTATTTCATATTTACTAACGCCGTTATGAAATCATTACGTTATTATTATTGAAGATTACTTAAAAGAAAGTGAAGATTTAGGATATGAAACAACGAAACATATTGTCAATTGTTTTTGTTCACTCATCGTTTCAAATGTGTGTATATAACATTAAAGTTGTCATAGTTTGTCGCACTTTACATATAAACAATCTGATCGACATCTCTTTATTTATTAAATTTTCAATAATGAACTCCTCACTTTTGTTTATTTCTATTTTTTTAATATGTGAAGTATTCTGTGGTCCCAAAATGTACCATTCACAAGATGGGTAAGAAAATTTATATTATTTTATTTTCAAAAATTGTTTTTTTTAATTGAGTCACTTATAGTTGTCCTTTAGTTGAATTTAAAAGTTGGCACGTCCCAGCGTTCTATAAGTTGTTTTCACTTTCTATAATTTGACTAAATGTTGATATAATTTAGGGGATTTGAGCCTACCAATAGATATTACGAATCAAATATTCCCGACTATCGTTCAAAGACGCAAAATATCACGAAGCCGGAAAGAAAAGACAGCAAAGAATCAAGATTCGGTATAATTCCAATTTCAACAAGTTCATATGGATCCAGCGGTAATGGGGGAGTTCAATATTCAGGAGGTAATGTTGGTTATGCCATTAGTCCAATGAAAATTGATATAGGAGGAGTTGCTTTGGGAGCTATTTTAGGTCTTGGTTTGGTTTTGATTATTCCCAAACTGGCTAATATCGTAGGAGGGGGATATGGTGGCTATAGAAGTAAGTACTTTTAGTGATTTAGATTGTCTATGGGCCGAAATAAAGGAGTACATTTTTTAATTGAAAATATTTTTGTTTGTTTTTTGGGCGATTTATTTTCTTTTTGCAGGGCTAATACTACTACTACTACAGAATGTGCAGGCGAGCCTTGACCTAGCCAAACTAAAGTCACGGTTCCGGCACTGAGGCCACTGGCGGGCCCATTGTGCCATTCCTGCTACCTAGTCATCCATGAAGCCGAGCCCTTCAATAAAGGCCACAACCTTTTTCAGTGGATGCCTGCTTGTGTCCCCAGGAGCCATGACAGTGACTCCGAAGATTCGCCTGCGTAATACAGCCCAGTGTGGACACTCTAAAAGAACATGAACTGACGTTTCATCAGTCATGCCGCAACCCCTATATAGGGAACTTTCCTCTACTGCAGGGCTAATAACCTAACAGGCAAAAAAAAAATGCCAATTAAAAAATGTACTCCTTTATTTCGGCCCACAGTGTATAAACATAATAAATATTAGTTTTTTCACAATCATATACAGATCTGGTCACTTTTTAACCTACCGCTACTCTCTCTTTAAAGTTTTACGTACGTACTCTTGGTACACCCTGTATTATTACAAGTAATGATTTTTGTGAGCACTTCTGTTTGCAGCAGAAGTCGTTCTATGATGTCAAAGTATCATTTGAAACAGAAATAATGATCTTATTTCCTCTCCGAGCATGAAACTACTTTTAACTTAAATTTTGTGTTTATAGGTTTAGAAAATGAGATGTCTTCAGTAACGGATGTTTTGGCGAGAATTGACAATTCTTTAGAAACCCACAACATAGACAGTACTTCGTGTATGCAACGAGTTGTTTGTTCGTACATAAATGGAGCACAGAAAAACATTAAATCTGGAGAAGCTTCTGGTTTGGAAGGATTCATTACATCAGTGGTTAAGTAAGTATTCACTATTTTGTAATTTCTTTGTGGTATATTTATTGTTTTGGTCCTTATTATGGACGCGTTGTATCAAACACCTAAACTCGGTTTAAATTATAACTGATCAATCAGCCACAGTCTGAACATCAGTTATCATTAAATCGAGCTTAAGTGTTTGATACAACGCGCCCTATATTGTTTACTGTATTTTTCATATTAGTTTGATTATTTTTAGCAATACCATATTCTCGTATATGCTTGACGGGACAGCTGTGAAGGAAGCGATAGAGCTAGGAAGAACAAGTGACGGAGAAAAATGTTCTAATAGTTATCCAAAATGTCCGTTAACGAAAGATAACGTTCTGAAAGTATTAGGAAGCTTGCTACCTGTCTAAACAGTTTTGAATTGTTTGGTCAAAATACTTTTTCATATCTTTTGTATATAAATAGCTAATTGTGAAACGTGTACATTACGAAATAATGTAGCTAATAAATTAATAATACTTAAATAAAAGAAGTTGTTTTAATACTAAACATTTTAAAATAAAAAAATGGAAGAATGGAAGAGGGCAAAATAGGTGATGTAGGTATTTATACAAATGGATAAATTATATGCAGTGATCTAATAATATTGGAGCTCTTGGATAATAAATAGTTGGGGAGGCGAATAGGGGATTTTTCGGGAATACTCGAGCGTGGCAGTTGAAGATATGAGAGATACCTTAGATCTAATAGAACAACTTTGAAAAGTATTAGCTCTAGGATAGACGATCAGATTAGTAAAAAAAATCGATAGTCTAAAATACTCGAGCGCGCCAGATTAAGATATTGGGGGTTGATCTTAGTGTTTTAAGACTAAAGTTAACTAATCTGACGATAAGTCCTTGACGCCGCCGAGTTATAGGGTCGCGAACTTGTAAAAAAAACGTTAATCCGGCATTCTCGAGCACGATTTTATTTCTTTTTATTTTGAAGAATATAATCTAAAACTTACCGAAAATACAAAATCTGCTGGTTTCCGCATGACTGGAAGTGTGGAGCAGCCATTTCGTTATATCTCAATTTTTTTTTCTAAAGCTTCTCGACAATTTTCGTGGACTCGGAAAAAGTTGCGTATCTGTAAATAAAAGTATTATTAACATGTACAGTTTCATTTATTTATATTATTCAATAGCCTGTTGATCCTCAAATTGTTTTTTGGACGTACCGTAAGCAAAACGAAGTGAAGAATTGAAGCAAAAAAGAGGAATGTGCCATAAACATGTGATACAGACAGAGCGCTTCACAGAAATATGCCGTCCAGAAACAGAAAAACCTTTTTCGGTCAGATTAAGAGAACCCACCAACATTTTTGTGAGATTAAGAAAATATGCTTTGAGGATACCGAGATAAACCTCCCCTATGAAAATCTGACGCGCTCGAGTATGTCAAAAGAACTTTTTTTTTGCATTTAAAAAAATTTGTCGTAACTTATCGTCACGCCGAAATCGTCAGTTTTTTGAGGGGAGCTTCCTTGGGGTCTACTTAATACCCCTTCCGAAAATCTGACGCGCTCGAGAATGCCCAAGTAACTGTTTTTTTTTACATTTTTGAAAAACCGTACGAGCTTTTCTTTTCAAAATTACTTTATCTTTCGATTTTGATAGGTCTCGACGGCTCTAGAGAATGTCGCCATTTAGCAACCTCGCCTCCCTAACTAAAATAAATAAATGTTTCCTAAAAATAACAGAAATATGAGGAGTTCTATCTTATAATACTTGTTTTCCTCTTCAATGCAAAACCACATTGATATAAATAAAAAAAATTTATTAGCAATAATAGTTTGTAAATTATTCAACTAGTTTTTTTCCCTAAACTGCAACAATAAATGAATGCTTCTTGTTTTATTGAAAAGAAAAGTGAAGAGTAAAAAAAGAGAACACAATTCAGGTATTTCTTAAAAACCAGGAAGAACGAATCTTCCTGTTTCTATCCGATTAGCAGAGTCAGGGGTATTAACAGCATTCGTTTTGTGAAATGTATTTGTACTACTTCTAGTGCATCTAAATAACGAAAACCCCAAACAAAGACACTGTTAAACATATTCAAACAATTTGATTCTAGTGTACCACATTTCAATTCTGCATTACATATCACAGGAATTGTAGCTTGTTGACTTTTTTTTTACAGTTAAAGTTGACGTTTCGCTGAATAAGCCAGAGTAAACGTTACATCTAAATATGTCAATTTCATGGTCTCGTTATTAAAATTAAATTTTTAATTTGGATTTTGGAAAAGTAATAATAATAATAAAAAGAAAAATATTGGTAAACTGCTGAAACGTAACCCCTACCAATGTTATAGGAGAAGGAGATTGAGGGAGGTAAGGCGAAAGGAGGATCATACATTTTTTTTAAGACACAAATGAAATTTTCAGCTACGTTATTATATTTTGCTTTATAATTGAGATAATATAAAAGCATGTTCTGTTTTAAATTTCAATACATATTTGTGATACTTTTCATAAAAAGAACAAATATAAAAATATACTTTTGGTAAAGTTTCTTTATTTCAAAAGTTATTTATTGTCTTAAAACCGCAAAAAATCGTAAATAAGTTGCATGTTATTGATGTAGGTTTGCAAAAGCCACTGATAAAAGTTACCTGATTAACCTTTTGGTATAAAAGCCCTGCAGATTTTTCAATAATTTAGTCTTCTCGACTCTTAGAACATCGCAAGTTGTTATAAGTAAGTGAAAATATTAATAATATTAATAATTAAGTTTGGTCACTCATGTTTGCTACTAAGGTTTTTTTCAAAAAAAATGTTAAAAAGAGTTATGCCTAGAAAATTGCATTACATTTTTTTAATTTTTGGAAATAATTGTCGTTTATTTTGTATTTAAACGTAACTTTTTGAAGCTAGAGGATCCCTCTGAACCTTTCCTTTCTAGATCAAACTGTTAAAATAGTGTCTTCAATTGAATTTAATTCAATTTTTATTTAAATTTCACTACTTTGCACTCAATTTAGTAAATTTCTTTGGTATCTTGAATAAATTAAATTTTTATAACGATTAAATTTTTTTTATTTCAGTTTCCATTCATTCAACATGTCTAGCACTAAAAGGAATCTCGTCAAACTTTTTGACAGGCCAAAGGAATTGGTCATAATGCCAAAGGGAGAGGATAACACTGTCTTCGATGTACCAAAGGAATACTTGGTAATTAATCTTGAATCTATGTATTTAATATTTTTCCAATTGTTTAAAATGATCCCGGAATAGTTAGTCATAGTTTTTCTAGTTTCTACCAAAACATTTCATAAAAAAAAAATTGTTACCCTCTAAAAATTGATATAGCTCTTGCTCTAGAGGGATAAACTTCAATGCAAGAACACCAATTGACAACATCACCTCATCTTAGTCCCTTTGAAGATGAAGATTGAAGTTGAACGAGCAGCGCCACGAAATAGAGAATAAATAATTCGTTCAGTTTCACAAGTCTGGATTATCATCATCAAAAATTGTTGCGTTGAGTTAGCTTCTTTTATCTGGTATTATTTGAACGAATTTTTCATATATATTTTAATAACAAAATTTGTCATGACATTTTATTTTATTTCAGCCTGAAAAATATAAAAACGTTGGAAATCAAATCGTCTCTCGTTTTGGAGAAGAAGCTTCAGGAGGAAAAATTCCAGTTACGACAATTTCCATTCCTCCTCTTGGAGAAATTTTGGAATTGAAAAGAGATGAAAACTTTTCTTTGTTCATTCCGAAGCATAGAAAAATTGCTGGACAACTTATTAACATATATTTAGGTGAGAAAAATAACTTTTAATAAATAAAACATACATAAATGAATATATTTTCAGGTATGCGCTCAGTTGATGATCTTCTATCTGTGGCTGTATATACCAGGGATCGCGTTAATCCGTATTTATTCAATTACGCTCTTTCCGTTGCTCTTTTACACAGAACAGATACGAAAAATGTAGATTTACCATCGTTTATAAGATCCTTTCCTGATAAATATGTCGATAGCAAAGTTTTCGCACAAGCTAGAGAAGAAGCTAATGTAGTGCCAACTGGATCAAGGGTAAATTAATATTCTTTTAGTAGTTTATAATGGAAATTAAAATGTTTTTTTCAATTTTTAGACTCCGATTGAGATTCCGAAAGACTTTACCGCCTCAAACTTAGAATTTGAGCACCGTTTGGCTTACTTTAGAGAAGATTTAGGCATAAATCTTCATCACTGGCACTGGCATTTGGTCTATCCATTCGAAGCTGCTTTAGAAGTTGTAAATAAAAATAGAAGAGGAGAGCTTTTCTATTACATGCATCAGCAAATTGTTGCTAGGTTAGTAGAAGTTAAATTCCTTTCCGCGCTTCAATATTTCCTTATTATTCTACCAACTTCTATAAAAAGTGATTGTAAAACTCTGAATTCTAAATTTAAGGTACAATTTTGAAAGACTTTGTAATGGATTGAAGCGAGTAGAAAGATTTATTGACTGGAGAAAAGCCATTCCAGAGGCTTACTTCCCAAAACTTGATAGCTTAGTATCAAGCAGATCATGGCCAGCTCGTGTCGCCAACCAGAAACTAACAAATATTAGGAGAGAAGTCGATCAAATAATTCAAGATGTCGACGATCTTGAGAGATGGAGAGACAGAATCTTTGAATGTATCCATTCTGGAAGAGTTACAAACGTAAGCAATCAATCTAAAAAATAATATTAGTGCTTAATTTAAATCATTTTCAGCCCGACGGTACAACTACTCCATTAACTGAAAATGAAGGTATTGACGTATTGGGTAACATGATGGAGGCTAGTATTTTATCACCTAACAGAGAATTATACGGAGATTTACACAATATGGGACACGTATTTCTATCTTATATACACGATCCTGACCATAGACATCTTGTGAGTACATTTTTATTTAAATAAAATAAATTAAGTTTTAAAACCCCTTACTTTCCAGGAATCCTTCGGTGTTATAGGTGATTCAGCTACAGCTATGCGCGACCCTATTTTCTACAGATGGCACGCATACGTAGATGACGTCTTCCAGCAATTCAAATCTTCTTTACCAAGATATACAGTAGAGCAGTTGAACAATCCAGGAGTAACTGTCGACAGCGTAACTATAGAATCGGGAAAGAGTCGTAATACTTTGAGCACCTTCTGGCAACAATCCGACGTGGATCTTTCCAGAGGAATGGATTTCCAGCCTCGCGGTGCTGTATTTGTCAGATTCACTCATCTCAATCACCAACCGTTCAACTACCGCATTACAGTAAACAATACTGGTAATGCCAAACAAGGAACTTGCAGGATATTTATGGCACCGAAATTCGACGAAAGGGGCAATCCATGGTTATTCAAAGATCAAAAGCATATGTTTATTGAACTAGATAGATTCAAAGTTAACCGTAAGTATTTTTCTTGTTAAAACAATATTTTAAATAACGCTATTTCATTTTTATTGCAGTTAAGCAAGGTGCGAATAGTATTGTTCGTGCTTCAACTGATTCTTCTGTTACAATTCCATTCGAAAGGACGTTCCGTGATTTGGATACCAGTAGACCAGAAGGAGGTGATAATTTGGCTCAATTTAACTTCTGTGGATGCGGTTGGCCACAACATATGTTGATCCCCATGGGAAACACTGATAATCCTGGATTCAGATGTGAACTTTTCGTTATGATTTCTAACTATGCAGATGATGCTGTAAGTTACAATCAATTGACGTTTTTTTACATCTACTAAGTATAATATTTATTTTTGCAGGTGGAACAAGATATTTCTGGTATTTGTAATGATGCTGACACTTTCTGTGGTATTAAGGACAGATTGTATCCAGATCGTCGTTCCATGGGCTATCCCTTCGATAGACAGCCTAGACAAGGTGTTGATAGTCTGCAGCAATTCCTTACTCCCAACATGAGAGTACAAGACGTTGTTATCAAATTCTCCAACAGAACATTCAGACCGAGACAAACTACGTAAATAAGATGACCACCATTTGTTAATTTCTTCATGACTTTTTATCGATGTTATATTAAGCTGTTTATTTGGGAAAAATAAATATATAATTACTGTTCATAATCGTTTTTTTATATCTTTTGTCCTTTAATAAATTATAGTATTATAGTAATATACAGTGCTATTCAAAAGTCCCCTCCCCCCCTCGTATCTTTTGAACGGCTACACTTACATTAATAAAATTTGGAGGGTGAAAATAAAGTGTTGTAAACTTATTTACAAATGGTAAGAGGTGACGTAATAGTAAAAGATGACGTCACAGTGCCACTCTGGCCAATAATTTTAAATAGGACCTTATGGCAAGTGATATCTCGTTTGAAAGGCATCGACATTGGCTACATAGCCATATTAATTTTGTTTGTGTTTAAATAATTTTGCCGCATAAATTAAATAAATACCAAAATTATTATTTCACATTTAAATATTGAAGATTTTTCAGTCCGCCTCTGGTTAGTTGTCAAAAAAATTGACGTTTTTAATTTAATAGTATTTGTTGCCTTGCAAAGTTTTTCTAAATAGCTTAAATATTTAATTTTATTATTGTTCAACGAGACGTTTAAGAGTTTACATAGGCAAAATAGAACCTGTTCTATTTTTTTACAATTTGACAGGGTAGACAATTTTTAATACAATTTTTAATTTAACTCAACAATTTGAATTGTTCCAAAACTTGAACTAAATATTGCACAAGAAATTGTCTAATCTAAAATGACCTTAACACACATAAGTCTGAATACCATGTAGACCAAGCATTAGAGCGTAAAAATAGTGAGTTTTGGACAAGAATCACTGTGCCCTATATGCTTGATATATTTTCGAATCGAAAATGTTGCTCATGAAATTTTTATACACATTTAAAACGAAAAAAACGTCATTTTCTTAGTTTTTTGTTAATAGCACGAAAACTTGTAAAAATAATCGTAATGAAGTCAAAAGATGAATTGTATTGGATAATTAGCAGCGAAGAAAATTTGGAAAAACTGGAAAATTCGACATTTTTTCAAAATTTAATATCTTCGGTGGTTTTCAAGTTATAGCGTTAAAACTTCGTAAAAGATAAGTCCTTTGTATGTACTTTATGTGGGCGAAAAGAAGAAATCATGGGACAATTACTTTTATTGCTATTACAATTGCCACTTCTTAATTCAATATTTTGCAGTAGGTCTGGATGCGTTATAAAATGCACGTTTTTTTCACATCACTTATTCACCATTGGTTGAATGACGTCAGTCTCCGCTGTAACATGGAGTCATCAGTGGCACATAAAAAAAGCAGTTGTTGTTGTGTAAATCATCTGACCACTGACAATCTATTTCTAAGTTGATTGTTGTTATTAGCAAAAATTTACTATATGAATGAAGATACTTTGAAAAGTGTAGTTATTTTAGCCTCCAGATCTCGAAATAGCAGTTCATCTGATAGTTCCACTTGAAATTTTTTCAATTTCTGACGCTGTTAATAGCGCCGTCAATACCTTGTTACTACATTTTAAATTTATTTCTATTAATTCGTCCATTTCTTTGACCGCTTCAAAAAAACGTTAGTTTTTTGAGGTTAAGCTGTCATTTTGTAAACCACCAAATTTATCCACCACCTCGATACAACGGTGGAGTGGTTAGCAATTTTGGTTGATGCAACAGTAATAAATGAAGGCGTCATTTCTTCAATCTACAATCCACCAATGAATATAAAAACGCAGTTGGTCTATTGGTGGATCTACCGGTGAATAAAAGAACGTGCCTAAATAGTCAGATTTTCAATTTGAAAACGGTTTTGAATAATAAAAATGAAGAGAAACAAAACATTCTTTTATTACAAATTGTAGAAATATCAATTAGTATTAAGGTTTACCAGGTCGGTACACACAGCTGTTAAATACTTTTAATGGTTTTGAGGTTAGAATTTTGACATTATGAACAGAAGTGAAGTTGGAACCTATAAGATAAAGATATGTAACTATGACTTTTACACATTTTGGTTCCAGAATATAAAATTTTACAAATCTGTAGGTAAAGTTACAGATCCTATATCTTACAGATTCTGTAGCTTATAGGTAAATTCTCAGAATCCCAACATAAATTTGCCAATATTCACAATAATTGTCACTTAAGATGACAGTTTAATATAGGAGAGCTAGGTAGCTACATTTATCTGTTCATTGACGACTTCATATTGTGGGTCTCTTAACTGTCTTCTAATTTCTAATTATTCAAGGATATCTAGTTCTTTTTTTCTTATAACAAATATGTAGTACTTCTAGTTCTGCGTTAGGTGTAGCTTATCACACTAATCAATCACCCTGTATAATACATTTATTGGATTTAATTTATTTTATTTTTGTTACGAAATTTGTTGAATAATACACAAAACCGCCAAATTCGTGTGACTCTAGTTATTTTGATTGTCCCAAAAACCACTATGATAAAACTTTTACCTATTTATCTAAAAATATTTTGGAACTATTCAGTATAAAAGTCGAACGAATTTTTGGATAATTCAGTCTGCTTTCGGCAGTTGAACAAGTCCTTTTAGTTAGTTCATCTGACAGGTAAGAAATTTCATATTAATAACAGTTATATTTAAGAAGATAATAGCTTTTGTTCATATTTTCCTCTTCCTATTAAGGGAAGTACTTTTCTTCCAATAAAGAGGGAAGTATTGAAGTGGGAGAGAAATTTGTGTAGTTTTTATTGGAGTAGGATGAAATTTTTTCTCATTTATTCCAGTACCAGCTATTCATCATGAATAATAAGAAGAATAGTCTCGTCAAACTTTTTGACAGACCCAAAGAATTGGTTATTATGCCAAAGGGAACGGATAATACCGTTTTCGATGTGCCCAAAGCTTACTTGGTGAGTAAAAGGAAAATCTTGAGTAGGTAACTGCATTAGACATTTACCATGTAACTTTATTTTAGCCTGAAAAATATAAAAACGTAGGAAATCAAATTGTCTCCCGCTTTGGAGAAGAAGCTTCAGGAGGAAAAATTCCAGTAGCTACAATTTCCATTCCTCCTCTTGGAGAAATTTTGGAACTGAAAAGAGACGAAAACTTTTCATTGTTTCTTCCAAAACATAGAAAAATTGCTGGACAACTTATTAACATATATTTAGGTAAAATAGTTATTTATGCAAAAAGTGCAAAAAACACGTTTTGCAAGAGTTGCATACAATATTTTTTCTACATTCATGCAAAAACTGGAAAATTAGAATATAATATGTTAGGAACTCAAACTTTATTAATATTAGAAGTAAAGGAACAATTTGTGCAATTTCCAATATTAATATTTCTTGGTGAATTATCTTTGAATTCTACTTCTTGATTTGTAATTTCTTTAAATGTACCACTAGTAGGGTAGGGCGGGGCTAGTTGGGCACTTTTTCATTTGAGCGGTTATAGCTCCTCAACGATAAGTATTAATGGCTTGTTATGCATACTGAAGGATCACGAATTTATCTGTTTGCAAAAGTGTCCATAGTAATTTATTTCTTAGGAATCAAATTTGAGAGCTACAGCTGATTAAATGCAGAAAGTCAAGTATGCTCAACGTACCCCATGGGTGAGGTAAGTTGAGCAAGGGTTTGGGGCAAATTGAGCACTTGAATGTCTAACCAAATGATAGGTTAAATGTTAACTAGACATGAAATAAAATTTCTGTTTGATACTCAACTTTTTATTTATAGTCTCTTAGTGACAAAACCATCCAATTAAAAGTAATTTTATTTGTATAATAAACCGAAAATAGAATGGACAAAACATCAATGTATCTTAAGCATCTGAGCATTAAATGATGTTGCCCTACCAAGGCTAGTGGGTTTGCAGCATCATTTAAGTTTTGAGTAAAGTAACATCTCGTAGTCTTTCTTTTGTAAGTCCGCATCCTAAAAAGAATAAAAAGAATATATAACTTTAGTTCTAATTCGTGGGGTTAGTTAAGCTCAACTAACCCCAATCCGAAATTTCGAAACAAAAGTGAGGTTGTCAAAAACCTGTTAGAATTATACCCTAAATATTTATACATATCAAAAGTACTGTGAATGTATGGAAGTTTAACACTCACCTGATTAAAATCGGATAACATATAACTATTACAGACGAAATATTCCGATTTATAATTCTTTCACTTTTTGGTTACAAAAAAAACAATGCGCGTTTGTACTTCACTCGATCGAGTAGTCGCCACTGACAGTCTCGTGATGAGTTCGCATCCCGCGACCCCTTCTTTTTGCTATTTGATGCCTTCGCGTGCCGTGTATGGTTTTCGAGATATTTCGATTGCCCAACTTGCCCCTATGCTCAACTAGCCCCGCCCTACCCTACTTGGAATTTGTACATCTTCATTATTTTCAAACTGAAATATTTGTTTAGCAACATAAGTTTGCTTGTAAGTGATTCCTCTACATATCCCTCCGCTACTGTAGACGATTTCCATCCGCCATGTCTTTTAAGCTCTAGGATTTTTATTTTATTTAAATGTTTATGTTTGTCATAGATCATCACAAAACTGACAAGAATGACAGATGAGAGCAACAAAAATTTTGTTGCACTAGTGCAAAAAGAACCACTTTTCCCATTAAATGTGTTTCACAAAAGTGTTGTTTTTTGCATGAATGTAGAAAAAAAACTTTTTATACAAAATTACATACATAAATAAATATATTTTCAGGTATGCGTACAATTGACGATCTTTTATCGGTGGCTGTGTATACCAGAGATCGCGTCAATCCGTACTTATTCAATTACGCACTTTCCGTTGCTCTTTTGCACAGAGCAGATACCAAAAATATAGATTTGCCATCATTTATTCGATCTTTCCCCGACAAGTATGTCGATAGCAAAGTTTTTGCTCAAGCTAGAGAAGAAGCTAATGTAGTGCCAACTGGATCAAGGGTAAATTATTATTATTTCTAATTGTTTAGAATATAAATTATAACAGGTGTCATTTCTTAGACTCCCATTGAAATACCAAGGGATTTCACAGCTTCAAATTTGGAAACTGAACACCGTTTGGCTTACTTCAGAGAAGATTTAGGTATAAATCTACATCACTGGCATTGGCATTTGGTCTATCCATTCGAAGCTGCTTTAGAAGTTGTTAATAAAAATAGAAGAGGAGAGCTTTTCTATTACATGCATCAACAAATTGTTGCTAGGTTAGTTTAATTCATTTCCGTTCTTTAATATTTCCCTATTTTTCCACCAACTTCTAGAAAAAGTTATTGTATAATTTCAAATTTTAGGTACAATTTTGAAAGACTTTGTAATGGATTGAAGCGAGTAGAAAGATTTATCGACTGGAGAAAAGCCATTCCAGAAGCTTATTTCCCAAAACTTGATAGCTTAGTATCAAGTAGATCATGGCCAGCTCGCGTCGCCAATCAGAAACTAACAAATCTCAGAAGAGAAGTCGATCAAATTATCCAAGACATTGACGATCTTGAAAGATGGAGAGACAGAATTTTCGACTGTATCCATTCTGGAAGAGTTACAAACGTAAGCAATCAATTTAAATAGTATATTATGCAATAAGCACAAAATGATGCCCATTTTGCACGAGTGCAATTCATACGACTGCAAAATGGCCATTTTGTTGCGAATTGCATACTATACTTTTTCTATGACAACATATCGTTCACGTTTAATACATGCATACATTGCAAAAACTTTGAAATAAATAAATTGATAATATTTCATTGCTCCGAATTCGCCGGCTTTCTATCAGAATTAAAATAAGTTTTGTTCCAGTAGCAAGTCCCTAACTGTTATGGACACGTTATGGACATATTGAGTCTGCGCAGTATCAGAGTTCAGGCTCTGCTGGAACGCTTTTTTGATACTGCGCAGACTCAATATGTCCATAACAGTTAGGAACTTGCTACGGGAACTAACCTATAAATTGAAGAAGTATGTAAATATTTTCTTTATTGCTATTTCTGATAAGTACGCAGAAATAGAAGCCTATAAAAATGCATTTATAGGAAACAACTATGAAATTACCCGTTACCTACTAAAACTTTGACAGAAACGATCTGCTGTCATTTCATCAATTTGTCGCT
Source organism: Galerucella calmariensis (assembly GCA_910591675.1). Taxonomy (NCBI): domain Eukaryota; kingdom Metazoa; phylum Arthropoda; class Insecta; order Coleoptera; family Chrysomelidae; genus Galerucella; species Galerucella calmariensis. Next base: position 14,829 of record CAJUYG010001791.1, on the reverse strand, counting down.
GGACGTCATAATTTGACAAGCCGTAGTCCTCGTGATTTTAGCACAGAATACACCAGCCAAACAAGAAGCGAAAGCCGGCGTAAATCCTTTGATGTTTTGGGGGCAAAATTTCGTGACCTTCAAACTGACGTTGACAGATAACGGATCAAGTCACATTAAGAAAATTGTTCAAAAAATTTAAATTAAATGTTAACGACACGCAAAAAAGTGAAACCGAAGGATCTCAAATATCATATCAAATATCATTACCAGATTAAAATTACAGGAATGAAGAACTGACAATTTTACATGCGTTCAATTTTGTTTGTGGCTATTTGAATAAGAAAGTATTATAATGTCACAGGTGTGAAACGTGCTTAAAATTCTCAAAAATCATGTCATTGACAGATAACGGGCTTAAAATGGCGACTGTCAGACATGCGCACTCAGAAAATGAATTGTAAAATAGCACAAGCTTTGTTTCTTCTTGGGATGGTGTATTCTGTGATTTTAGAGTGAACCTAGACCTAACACGAAATATTCCATTTCGCATTTGTTGCTTAGCAACTTGCTTAGCAGCCGATGCAAAAATGAAACTCTGTACAAAATGTGCTTGTTTATGATTGAAGTTACGGTTACAAAATGAACATTTATCGAGGTTGTCGTAGAAAAAAACAATTTTAGTGCTTGATTTAAATTATTTTTAGGCCGATGGCACAACCACCTTATTAACTGAAAATGAAGGTATTGACGTATTGGGTAACATTATAGAAGCGAGTGTGTTATCGCCTAATAGGGAATTCTATGGAGATTTACACAATATGGGACACGTTTTTGTGTCCTACATTCATGATCCTGATCATAGGCATCTTGTACGTATAATTAAAACGTATTTTTGAAATGTAGATTCGATAACTAAGCAACTTTTTAGGAATCTTTTGGTGTAATGGGTGATTCTGCTACAGCCATGCGTGATCCTATTTTCTACAGATGGCATAGCTACATTGATGATATTTTCCAACAATTCAAGTCTACTCTGCCAAGATATACAGTTGAACAGGTATATTTTCGTTAATTTACTAATGTTTGTTATTAATTTATTTATTTGTTTATTTAGTTAAACTATCCTGGAGTAACTGTGGACAATGTAATCGTAGAATCTGGCAACGCGCGTAATACTTTCAACACGTTCTGGCAACAATCCGATTTAGATCTTTCCAGAGGAATGGATTTCCAGCCTCGTGGTGCTGTATTTGTTAGATTCACTCATCTCAATCATCAACCGTTCAACTACCGCATTACAGTAAACAATACTGGTAATGCCAAACAAGGAACTTGCAGGATCTTCATGGCGCCAAAAGTTGACGAAAGAGGCAATCCATGGTTATTCAGAGATCAGAAAAATATGTTCATAGAACTTGATAGATTTAAAGTTAATCGTAAGTTGTCAATTATGTGTTTGTGTCTGCTATATTCGCAATTTTACTTATTTCAGTGAAACAAGGATCAAATACTATTGTTCGCGCTTCAACTGATTCTTCTGTGTCGATTCCATTCGATAGGACCTTCCGTGACTTAGATACAAACAGACCAGAAGGAGGTGACAGTTTGGATCAATTCAACTTCTGTGGATGTGGTTGGCCACAACACATGTTGATTCCAATGGGAAATACCGACAATCCTGGATTCAGATGCGATTTGTTCGTTATGATTTCCAATTATGCAGATGACGGAGTAAGTTTTACAGCAGTCTTTCATTTTAACAATTATATTTAATTTTTTTTATAGATTGAACAAGATATTACTGGAATTTGCAACGATGCTGACAGTTTCTGTGGCATCAAGGACAGACTATATCCAGATCGTCGTTCCATGGGCTATCCCTTCGATAGACAGCCTAGACAAGGTGTTGATAGTCTGCAGCAATTCCTTACTCCCAATATGAGAGTACAAGACGTTGTAATCAAATTCTCCAACAAAACTTTTAGACCAAGACAGACCAGCTAAATAATATGGATTATTGATATTTATTTTGAAAATACTTTCGGATGATGATGATTATAATTATATTTGCAAAAAAAATGAATAAATAAGGTTATGATTTAATTCATTGATTTTTATTTAAATATTACGGTATTGAAATCTATCGTATTCCATATTCAAAACTCGAAACGATGATCGGAAAAATTGAAAAATAAGAATTTTCAAAAAAAAATCACAACTTTCCTTTTATTACTGTGATGCCATAAA